>JAOEHI010053995.1:0-14523 GCA_025447815.1 Percopsis transmontana | reverse complement strand
ACAGACTAGGGGAAAACCAGGAAACAGACTTAGGGAAACCAAGAGACAGACCAGGGAACAGGCAGGGTCGTGACAGGTACACTATGTGCTCTCTAGTTTTCTTTTTTACATCGTTTTATAGTCATTGAAAGATACCACAAGACCAAACAACCTACATGGCCTGTGTTCAGATCACATAAAGAACCTCATACCTCGATGGACAGGGCTCTGCTTTTGCTCTTGCCCCTGCTGCTCTGGAGCTCCTCAATGACCAGGTCCTGGCTGGGAGTGCCGTTGCCGTTGTTCACCGGGTTAGCCAGAGCCTTCTTGTGGTGGACGGGGCTGGGCGGAGCCGAGGTTACGCTCCCCTTAGGGGAGGTCCGGCCCTGTCCGTGGCTCTGGGCGGCGCTGGGGCCGGGCGTCAGCGGGGGGCTAGGCTGAAGCTGCAGGGCCTCAGACTGCTGGGACTGCTGCATGAGCACCGGGGAGCTCTGGACGTGGTGGATGACCACCGGAGAGGAAGGCATCACCTCTGATCTGACACTGGAGCCCTGGGGCTCGGGCAGCGGGCCGGAGCCAGGCTGGGTCGACAGGGGGTGGATTTCACCAGGGGGCTGAGCTACGACCGCCGGGCTGTTGTCCACCAAGGCTGGCTTAGATGACGCGTTAGAACAGGCTTCAGTAGCACATCTGGAGGGAGGAGAGACAACATTAGCAAACATTATTATCGATCCCAGAGACCAAATCACGTACTCACAGGATGGGTTACTGTTTGGGGTTCTGACCTACCTACAGTAGGTCTTTAAATATGCCTACGTTTTTTATACTGAAACACATACAGTAACTCACTAAATAGGGAAACCAAGTGTATTTCTCTTCTTTGAAAAATACACACATCCATCCAACGCAATGACAGAGCTCAGCCAAAATCTCTGATGTACTGAGGATGGCTTTGTCAAGTAATAGATATTTGAAAGTGAGCAAGAAAGACGGAGAGCGCGTACCGGGGCGTCTGCAACGCATTTAAATGGAAATGAGGCGCTGCAGGTTCTCCTGAATTAAATCACTTATCGGTTCAGCGGAGACGACGGATGGAACTAGATCAAGATGGACGCCACGTCCCTCTGTCCGCACAGAAGGGATGGAAGACCGGCAGTCCGCTGTCTCATCCGATCTCCGCGACTATTTCTTTGGTTTCTAATCTCTTATTTTCTCTCTTAATCTCTACATATTTCCGCTATGTCTTTACCTCCTCAGGCCACTGAGGGTTTCGGTTAGACTCTTGACTCTCTTCAGCATGCTGTCCAGTTTGTGAGGCTCCTCCTTCAGGAATTTGACAGCCTCCACCTCCACTCTTAGCACTGCCCGCATCCTGGTTTGGAGGGCTGGGAACTCTCCTGGGGAATTGTACATGTCAGGTTTATACTAGTGCAAATGCGAAGACGCACAATCGATATACTAAATAGTCACACACATACACTACACATACACTAAGGTCATAAAAATAGACAAATATGAAATAAAAAGACCAAATATATATATATATATATATATATATATATATAAACAAAGAGTATCACTACCAGCCAACAAACATTGTGTGACTGCAAAAACATCTAGTGGTCCGAAACCCTCACTGCATTGAGTTATACAGTATACCATCATATATCTGTATAGAACACTGCGTAGCACACATGAAAACTTGTCTCCAATCACACTAATGGAGTGCAACCAAACACATAAAGAAACATAGAAAATACCTGCAGGCGGGAACAATTTCCTGGCCGCTACTTTAAGGCCAGAACCACTGCATTAAGGCAACTTTCATTAAGGTAGCAACCGCCAAGCACTAGACAAAGTGTTTAGTCTTTGTGTTTCTCCTGTAGTTCACACAACATTTCACATGATGATGCTGCTCGAATAAGAGCAGCTTGGAAGAAATACTGAAGAAATACAGCTTATAATACTGTAGTAATTGACATGGTGCTCTTACCTTTGAGGCCTGCCAGCGACTCTCCCACCTTGCGCAGATTTACAGCGCCTTCCTCGACATCTTTGAGGGTGACTGCCCTTCGGGGTCCGGGTGACTCCTTCTTTAGGACGTCCACATACCGCTCCAGCTCACTGTAGAGACAAGACATGAATAATAATTGATTGTCATAGTCAATTATTGCGTCATCTGAATTGAATGGTTCCAAGTTAATTTAAGATGCTGTATTTGACTCGAATTGGAGTTATTCTTGAAAACCACTAGGGGGCAGATTACACTCATTATTGATGGCATGAGGTGAATGAAAGCATCAGTCAGGGATTATTTATACATAATAATAATAATTTAAAAAAATAAATAATCAATATAATCTATATATAACATTTTTGTTTACCTGTGCATTTTTGAAAAACCTGGCTTATTTATGTGTGAGCACTTCCTCACATAGAGAACACAGCAAGCTGATTTGCAGGCCTCCCTGAGCTCCTGAAACAGGCTACTCTGTGGGGAAATGTGCCAGATGATAACATTGTGTGCAGTGTTGGATTGCATGAGTGTAACTAAAAGGGTGTTTCATTGTAGCCCGGTCGCCTTGAGAAACAGCCCTTTATAGAAGGCCCCTAAAGGGAGCTGGGAAAGGCAATAAGTGAAGACGGCATTAAACGTCCTGTTATGCCAAGGCCTCCGGGTAATAGGAGCGATGATGGGAAATTCTTGTTGGAGACAAAGAAAACACATTTGCCTTTCTGTCAAGGCCTCGACAGGCCGGAACTGATTCACTGTATCTCTATGATGTGGAACAGCGCCATGTCGGGGTATAAGAGGCTACCAGAGGTCATTTGCTTGAGGATTCATCGTGTGATATTCACCCCCCATCTAATTTTGCTTTTATCGCTCAAGGGCGTCAGTATTGCTATTATCTGGCAAAACTATAGGATCACATCCTTAGCTTGTGACTGACGCCTATAAAAACCACTTAGACGTTATACTCAGTTTAATGGGTTTTCTCTGGTATGTTTTTATGGGTAATCAGGGTAATCTATGCCTTCCTTATCAAGAAATGTTAAGAAAGAGACGAACCATGCTATTAAAAACTAATTTGTGAGTTTCCTTCTTGAGTACTAGTTATTAATTGACTATTCTTGAAATACTACTCCAAGTATGTGCTTTAAGTATTGAGCATTATCAGTTGCTGCACTACAGAGAGTATAAGGTACTCTTACTGCTGGTGATAAATTTGGCTTCCCTTGTGAGAGGCTTGTCTTTTATTTTATTTTTTTAAACCACATTCCTCAGCCTTAAAACCAAGCAGCTCCAATTATCCAGCCTTATTTAAAGAGAAAGTGTGTCGGCTGTTCTGCTGACTAAATGATTAGCTGTGAACTCGTCACTGAATAAAATCCAGACGTGTCTGCTCTTCTTTCTTTTACACTCTTTTTCTCTGCCTGCTATCATTATGCTGTTTTGTTTGTCAAATCGTTGTCTAGCAAGACAACAGTTTTGACCTTGCCTGTTCAACATCAGAACTAAAAGGACTTAATTACTGTTCGGCAAGATGAGTGAATTAAATTAACAGTAGGGCTATGAATAACTGCTCCGGTCTGTTCTATTGTTTTGAGACTGCATGTCTAAATGACTAATGACCACAGCCTTCCTGTATAAACTTGTTGGCTGAAATTTTGAAGGGCGTTGGTTGTCAAATAGTGTGAAAGTAAAAGGCTCAGGTGATTTGGTAAAAATTAAGCCCTATAGGGGATTTCCTAAGTTACATGGCATGGGGAAATGGGGCACCCATGCCCTTTTTTTTAATAAAAAAACAACAACAACAAAAACAACAAAAAAACTAGAATACAACTTGGTACACCCCTACAAGAGAAGGTCTCTAATGCTTTTATTTCAACCCTATCAGAGGGACAAACAAGCAGCTCTAGTGACTTAAGGGCAAAATTAACAAGTGTTTCATAGCTGATTTTATGTGGTAGTAGAGGAGCATTATTGGCACCAAAGACATTAAAAATGTGTTTATAATTTGTTGTGTTGTACATATTTTTGACATATAAAAACAACATGGATGCTGTATCTACATTCAGCATGTAGATACAGAATCCTGCCACAGGTTTATCAGACACTTTTGCCTGATATTCTAACAAGTTTATTAATAATTGTTTTTCACGTGCTTGCAAAGGCTTTGTGTCTATCACTTCAAAACTGGCCAATACATTTTCTAGCTCTTGTTACACCAGGACATTGTAGATTACCACCAACCGAGCTGCTGTCCACCAGTTTGAACTGGTGGACAGCAGCTCTTCTGTCCACCCACAAATAAATGCTACCGTAAACATTCATATTCAATCAAATATGTGTTCATTTTTAGGCACTAATATATTTATGTATAAATATACATTCAAATTGTTGAATCTGCATTTGTGGAAGAAGTTTATTTAGTTTGGGTAGCATTTGCTTGTAAAATACCTTTCCAGTGCTCTTCACAGTGTACTGAAATCTAAACGAGAATTCTGCTTCTTGGATAATGAGCCATCAGTCAGTACACACACACACACAGGCACAGACAAGAATAAGCTTGTCTGTGCACAAAGGAATATGTTTAAATATTAGCGAATGGTTAATAATAATTTCTTGTTATAGGCCAAAGCATGGCCAAAGCATTTGAATCGATAATCATTTATTCTAATTAAGGTTGTTTTGAAGAGTGAATAAGAAACTCTCTCCAGGACCTTAAAAGCTGCTGCCTAGGTACCATGGAGAAGTGAACTTGTTAATGCTCCAGTCCAAGTTCAGAGATAGATTGTATAATGTGCATATTGTTGTGCTTGTTGCATCTCTCTCTCACACACACGCACACACACACACACACACACACACACACACAGAAGTCTGCTGTGTCAGCTGTCTTCTGCTGCCATCGAGTGGCTGTACTCATTAACTTCACGCATCACTTGGTCACATGACCATAACAGAATATACAGCCTCCTTTTAATGTCAGACAAAAATAACATGCTTTTGAGATTCCATGAAAGGTGTTTGGAAGCTTATGAACATATTTTATTTTTATTTAACTCTAAAATTAGTCGGTTTTATCAGCCTTTCAGACAGCCACAGTTCATAACGCGTGACACAGATTAAAAAATGGTCTAATTTCCTTTCTTCTTTCCTCTCTATATCTCCCCTCCCTCACTCTCAACATTCCGCCCTCCCATGTCTATCATGACTCCTTCCTCAAATGTGTTTATCTATCCAGATGTCACCTCCCTCCCTCCCTCCCTCCCTCCCAGTGGTGTGCACGCAGGGCGAGCGACCGCACCTGCCCTTTTAACTCTCCCACAGTGCCCTTTTGTAAAAAACCTGGTAGGGTCCCTAATGTTTCATTTTCACCCAAAAGTCACACCAGAGGGCCAACTGAGCAGCTCTAGTGCCCCTCTGGTGTGACAATAAGGTCAAATGTAAGTGGTTTATGAAATGCTAGAATTGTGCATTTATGTGCGGAAAATGTACTCCTGGGGTCGATTCCCCCACAGGCCGCCCTACTGAGTTCTGGGCTAAGATCCTATTGGTAGTTTAATAGACGGCCCTGATCCACAACTCCAACAAGTCAAGTGTGTGTGTGCGTGTGTGTGTGGGGGGGGGGTTGTGCACACACACAAGGTGCCCCTTTTTCCCATTCCACACCCCTGCCCTTTAGAGAGCGTGTGCATGCCACTTAGACAAGGTGGTGTGGGGAGACTGGTTTTAAGAGCTTAAGCTCAAGGAAGAGAGAAAATAATGTTGTGTTAAAAGTTCCTATTTCAGAAGTTGGGTTGGCTTCGCGGTGCCAGCTGTCCAATTAACAGCACTCTTTTGACAGCTCTCGCCAACCCATGTCCAATCTCACCTCAGCTGTGCGAGAACCTGCTCCTCCAGGCCCAGATATTTGTGCCTGTCTTCGTCCACCAAGGCTCTCTGTTTCTGCACGGGGTCTTCGAGGCGACGCATGGTCTCCGCTAGCTTTCCGCTGATCTCCTGCTCTGCTCGCTTGAGCTGCACCCGGAGCGCCTCCTGGTTCTGGAGCTGAGAGGCAGCACGCACAGGAATTAAGATATGTTATGAAGGAAACCTTGATTCATACCACAGTAATCCTATTTCTATCACAATAGCTACAAACAGTGTTTTATTGGCATCAAGATACATTTATTACAAGGACAGTTCCGAATTTTTGGTGTCTGGACTATTTGACTATATGGCCCCATCACTCTGAGCATATCACTCCGCCAAATGCAGCAAACGGTACAGGATTTAATTATTCTTTTTACCCTAAAATTGTCAAATAAAGCGTTGAATTAGTAAAGGCAAACTGGCATTATGGTTGCATTAGGTACACCACGGATTATGATGTCTCACTATGGATTATGATTAAGTGTTTTTGGGTCTTGGGTGGGATTTTGAATGGGCTTTACCGCTATTAGTAAATGCAACAAAAGACAGGTTCTACCTGCAGCTGTCTCATCTGCTGGAGCTGCTGTCGGAGATCGGCCACGTTCTTCCTGAAATGCAACAGGTTCACCTGCAGAGGGGCCGGGCTCCTATCCCCCGAGCCTGCGCTGCTTTTGGGAGCCAAGACCGGAGAACCACCTGAGCCTGGAAATGAGGTATTAGAAAAGTTTCTCATTAAATACTTAAAATATGTTGAATGCCTATATTCCATTTATTTATGTTGCTTATTTTTAATACAGTGGCCATTTCCCCCTCGGCACAAAACGAGGGTGTGGACAGACATGAATTCAAAAGGAGAAATAACTCTTCTCTCTAAGAGTCTTGAGTGTGACTTCGCCGAGAGCCTGTGCGTTTACTGGCTGGGCGGCAGTGTGCGTGAGCATGGCTGCGAACACACTCCCTCAGGCAATACACACAGACACTAACGTTCCTAATGTTAAGTGATGAGGGCCCGCACTTGCAGCGGCGTCACTCATATTGGCAGCACATCTGAACCCAATGGCCATCTGCTAACCTCGCCTGTTCAATCGCAGCTAAAGGCGGAAGCTGGCTTGGACCCTGGGAACGGACACACCTGTGTCACGCGGAGGAGATAATCTTAATGCTCACGAAGGGCAATCATTTTATTTAATCCACTTTATAGCATGAAATTTAATGTACTGCTAGGGAAAGTTCACTCAAAATTAAGTTCAAGTATTCTATGAGACATTACATAAAGTGTACTTGGTGGTTTTTCACATTAGAAAGTATAAAAAGCAATGCTTTAAATTGACCCCAGTGACCTTGGCATCAAGTGCTAACCATTTAAGTCCTTTAACGGAAATAGCGTCCCTGCCCTACAGTCAAAACAGCTCAAGGAATGTTCAGACTGCACGCTAAAGCTACCCCATACACACACACACACACACACACACACACACACACACACAGAGACTCGCCCTGTTGAGAGAGAACATACCTTTGTTATCGTAATCCCCAAACCCCATTAAATAAGTAGTGAGAGTTGCAAGGACCTGATCTGCAGGTCAGGTTATAATGTGAACTGTGTAGAATTGGTGTGTGTATCGCTGCATTTTGCTGCCAAGGGGATAAAATATAAATCAATAAAGGGAAGTGCAGGTTGTGATTGGTTATTTCAGAGATGTCCGATATAAGTGCTGCCAATTTGTCAAGTGTGATGCAAGAAAGTGATACATGTGAAACTCACTATCTTTCACAATTCTATCTGCGCACCATGGGGAAGCCGTTGCAAGACTTGAGGTTGAAAGCACACGTAAATAGCGCTTTGCCTTCACTAGGCTCTGTTGGGACTGTTTCTTTTTTTATCAAAAATCTGTATCTGCCCACGAAATGTGACGGAGACGAGATCGACTCGCTCAATCATCTTGGTACGGAAGGCTTTAGAAGTAATGTGTCTTTCTTTGTTTTAAGGAGCGCTTCAAGCTTCTATCTCTGGACTCCCTCTGGGCTGAGCTCACAAAATAAGAGATTTGAGGGGGATATAAACTACCGACAGACATTCTTGTGTTGTGTACTTCTGTACTGTATAAGACATTATTGGAGCTACACATCAGAGGCCAAGTCTGATGTGTAGTAAAACAAAATCATGACACATGTATCGTTGAATGGAAATAAAATGTAGAACAGTACTAACCTGTACTATTAACACTGTGGGCTGGAGAAGACGTCTTTGGTGGTCTCTCGCTAAATGCACAAAGAAAGACACATTAATGACATGCCATTTGGAATAACGGACCAAAACACTGACTGGGACACTTGTTGAAGTGATTACATGTTAATATTAGTAAAATATCATTCCCATTGTACATAAAATGAAAGGAAAATCAAACAGAGAGGTTAAAATGATGTTAATAAGAGCTCTCCATTGAGTCAAGTTTGAAACATACATTCCCATTCATTAGGTCACAGTGTTTCAACACAGTTGGTCAGGCAATTGCTGTTAGCACAATGTCTCTGTGGAGCAGGCTTAAGAAGTGTGCAGCTCAAATGCAGGCGGATAAATGTGGCCAGTTATCTAAAGAGTAAATGACCCCAATATCAGAACCACTGTCCACTTTCCATTTCGCCTCTCATAAGCTATTTAACCTGGATGTCTGATATGGACATAACAGAGAAGCATTTTATCTTTTCCACTTTGGCTGGATTGCCATGTTTTTCATTTTGGAGCTCAAATTTCCCCTGACAACTTGCTCCTTGCTTACCTTGGCGGTTCCTTGGCGCCACTAGTGTTTGGCCCCTTTAAAAGTGCATGCTGAACCAGGCCAGTCAAGCTGGCAATCTGTTGCTCCATAGCCTTCATTCTCTCTCTGCAATAAACATCAGAAAATTATGCTTTTAAAAACACATGGCGCCTGGCTACTGGACGCTCCAGCTGCCAGTAAGAATATTGAAACCCTCCAAACTAGGAAAGGAAAAAAAAGTCATGTGACTTCAGTGTCCTTCTTTGACAGTGGGGAGTTATAATAGGATATTTTTTAGCAATTGATTTTCCAAATGTATTTTTATATTGACTTTGCTCAAATACACGTCTGTTCTCCAATTTAGAGAAACATCAAAAACTGGAAATAGTGAGCTAAATGTTTAATTAAAGCAAAGGGTGCAGATGCTGGCTCAAACCACAACATGGATATAATTACGGGGGGTTCCTGAACGGTGTTGGGAAGTGTTGTAGTTCTAGTCAAAACCTAAGACCAGAGGACGGTCAAACAGAGTTACCTATGTTAATATTATTGGTAATCCTAGAAGTGATAGGGGGATAGCAGTTGACATGTATCACTCATGATTATATTATCATTAGAAAAGTAGAAGTAAATTGGGCCAGAGAAAGACACAAGCAGGAAGGGGAATTTAGCTTTATCATATAAATCCTGAACCTTTTATAGGAAGGTATATATAATGGAACTGTAAACATGATATCTAGCAGAGGCCAACATTAGCTTACATTAGCTACAGAGGACAAAACCACGGTCTCAGATATTGGGTTTATTTTGAATGTGAATTCCGCCATTCATTTCCTGGAACCCATGGCTAATTCTGAGGGAGTTTTGGGCAGCCCAGGTGGTCTGGCTGGCCTGATGTGTTTAACTTGTTGGTCTGTTTCAAATACCTACCCTGACCTGGTCAATATTTTCCTTGGTTTTCCAGGGTATGCACAAAGCCCCTGTAGCCCCCATTTTAATGTGCTCCATTGAAACCACATTTAACTGGCTGAACTCGCAAGCATCCTTCTTGCCCACTTCCTGTGTTTATGTGCTCTCTGTCTGTTAGGACCGGCAAGGCCGTCTTCCTAAACCTCGCAGAGCAACTGTTGTAAGAACAGTTGCTCTGCGACTGAGGATAAGACATAAAAATATACCGTTGGATACTGTAAGTAAACAGCAAAATACTATCCTCCTGTTACTGTGCGGGTAACTCTGTCCGAGGAAGAATTAACACTACTGTCTGCTCTGAGTTTTGGACTAAGATGAATAAATAAGTTCAGAAAATAACTTAAATTAATTCACTTAACTTATATAAATTCAGATAAACTAAGATTCACACTTAAATCAAACCACTGTACAAATCCACTATCTTTAATGTATAGACCTGGATGCTCAAGACAAACACAGGGCAGGCTGGGTGACATCGATGAAGCAGTTGGCAGTTGGAGGGATTAAAACACATCAGCCCACAGTTAGCGTAATGCTGGGATGCAGAGTTAGTAAGTCATGCAACGTAAGTCATACCTGACCCCTGCCCGACCACACCCCACCTGCTGGTGAACCCCACCCCCAGCAAAGCTTACCGTGTCTGAGGGTCGTTCGGGTTGGGCCCCTGGGGGTCAGACACTGCGCACGGTGCCATGTTGTTCCGAGGCTTGGCCCCTGGTTCCTCTTTCCGGAAGGACTGTCGCACGGGTGAGCAGCGCTCCAAGGGAGCGCTGTGGGGCGGGACTCCATGGGGTGACATACCGTGTGGCGGGACCCCGTGGGGTGACACGCTGTGGGGCGGGACGTTGTGGATGTCAATCATCCGCATCTCAGTCATCCGGTGAGGGGAAGGGGGCGGAGTCTTGGAGCCCAAAGTAGGCAGCTGGCTGTTTCGGCCCGACTTCTGCCGGTAGAGAGAGGGGTGGTCCATGGTGTCAGTTGGGCTAGGCCCACCGTAGGAGCCCGTTGAGCGGATGGAGGTGCGGTGATAACCTGCTAGGCCGTGATCAGGCCCGTCTAGCCCAGGTCCCGGGTGTGGCCCGTGGCCGGCGGCCATGTTCATCCTCCCCTCCTGGAGCAGGTAGGGGTCTGCGTACAGCCCCTCGTTTCCCCTGGTTAAACTGTGGCTCTTGGCGCCCATGTCCTCGTCCGGCTTGACGTCGCGTCTCTCCAGGATGGCGCTGGGACACGGCGAGATGGAGCGAACCGGAGGGCTGGCCAGTCGCTCCCTCGGGATGGTGGCGTTGCCTGGTATGGAGCCCTGCCGCGGGCCGAAGGGGATCCTGGAGGGAGAGGGGGGCATGGAGTGGGGCGTGGGCGGCGACATGGGGCCTTGCATGGGGCCCTGCATGGGGCCCTGCATAAGATGGTGGGATGGGGGGCCGACAGAAGGCTGTCTGAACGGGGGCTGGCCTTCACGGCTGGCATATATTATCTCTCTAGACATCTGAAACAAGGTAAAAGTGTACAGGTGTGTGATTAATGCCATATGCGCACATACAAGTAAACATAAAAGCCCTAGATCCCCCTTTTCTGCAAAAAGAAGGTGTCGGTTGTCCTGCCTTAACAGGCTCACTTCTCTGCTAGTTTGAGAAGCTGTCCTTCCATATGCCCTTTGATATAAAATGTAACATCTGTCTAATCTATTTCACTGTTTTATAAAAATACTGACTCTAGTTACAAGTAAGTTACTAGTTACAAGTAAGGATGCAATATCTCCACTGTTTATCTGTCATTCCCCAGAAATATAATACCCATAGGTTTCTGCAAAAGGATTGCAGTACATGAAAGTACATAAAAGTTGGATCCCTTACTTGGATTAGAATTTACCTTTAAAATGGTGTGGCGATTTAACTGTTCTTTTAAATCTACAAAAACTCAATTGCTTCTTTGGAGATAAATCTGTGGCATTCAAAATAAAAACTGTTCACATTAACTGAAGGATTTCAGCTATGCACACCTCATGGGCTGGAAAATTGTTGGCTAATTTACACCAGGTTTTGTCTGGCATAGTATTTTTATACAGGCAGTTCAACTGGACAGCTGTGCATTTCTATAAAGGACCCCACAGGGCACCACCATTTCTAGGAATCTGTTAAACTAACTACTGTTAAATATGTGCCAGTACCAACTTCCAGTAACTAAATATAGAGCGTCAAATTTTATACTGTTTATTGTGATATAATCTATGGGCAGATTTGAGATTAGAAAGTTACTTTTGAGGTCAGATAGAAATTTGGACATGCAGGGCATTAATCAATTATTTGTCTACTCATACTGTAGGCTGCACCCACGGAAGCACAAGTCATAAGATAATATACAACAGGAGTTCTTTCATAAATTAAATATATGTTTAAAAGTACATACATTTTTTGGTGGTGGTCGCCAATAAAAATACAGAATACCCCCCACCCAATTATAGGAAGTACAAGAAGTTCATAAAAGTAAAGACCAGATAGATTAAAAAGGGAGGTACTGGAGTGTGTGTTTATGCGCATGTCTGTGTGTGTGCATGTATAGATACAAAACAACAATAGATAAAGGCCTGTGTTATTCTAACAAAGACTCGGGATGGGCTGTGCAAACAAAGAGAAGAAATAGGAACCCAGTCACTTGTTGAAAGTAAAAACACAGCCAATATATACGGGAGCAACAAGACTAAATCAACACATCTTAAAAGAAACTGAAATGTTCCTTTTACAGTGTTAAATGCCTGCCTTTTTAAATGTGCCTCCACTACACATATATGAAAAGTTGCTTTTGTATTAAAATTTCTGCATTACCCAGTATTACTGGTTGCTTTGCTGAATAAGTGAATCCAGCAGGTCTATGATAGATATGCGCTGGGTAAACATGCATCGCTTTCCAATCACAAACAGAGGACACAGCAAAGTGTCTATTCCTCCAAATGTTATCTCAAACATGATAACTATATAAAGGAGGGCATCTGTTTGTTTGTCTGCAGAAACACAGAAGACATTACTTTAAAAACAGAAGTAAGGAAAAAAATAAACAAATGTACTGTGACATCAGGCTAATAAAAAGCCAATGCAGAGAACATTAGGTTCAAGTTTGACTTATGGCAGTTTTTAAGAGACCTACAACTACTCTCATAAGCTTTCAGTAGTAAGGGCAACATGTCTAGTAGAATCATACACATTTTCTGAATCCCTTTTCCAATGCATGATGATGTTCAGAGAGGCTCAGACTTAGCTAAAATAAACATTGAAAGTGTACTGAAAACCTTTAAAAGCAAGCTAGGCAGCATGATATACTGTACTATACAGGTCCAGGTCTCCCTTGTAAAAAAGATTCTGTCTCAATGGGACTTTCCTGGTAAAATTAAGGTTAAATAAAACAAAATAAAAAAATACAAATCTAGAAATCTAGCTAGAAATTAATAATGGGAAATTCTCAACGTGATAAGGATGTCATATTTACTGTATGGTTTAGATTTAATAATATCCTGTTGAAATCGACGGCATGCGTCTTGAAGGGCAGAAGTAGTATTCCCTGTAAACCCACAGGATAATAAATGCTACCGGGGCGTGTTCTTCTAGTGATGTCATGCTTACTGTAGGCTCTCTGTAGCAGTGACAAATTTGCCAATCATTTAGCTTCTGTTCACTAAACATCTTCCCTCGCCGCGTGTACTTAACATCCCTTCAGAGGGCCATTATTGACTATTCTGTGAATATGCAGCGCTGCTTTGGGCACAGTTACGAATATTTGGACAGAGACATATTTTAAAATGTCGCTTTTCTCAGAGGAAATATTAAGGAAGCAATACTGTGAATGCTATGAAACGCTTGCACATTTAGACATACACTTCCCAGTGCCTGGCCTGTGGCAGTTACGTAAGTGAGATATCCCATTTATCTACAGCCAAACACTTCCTACACCAGGCCTCCCTGAATTAAATACAGACAGACAAAATTGTTGTTGTCAGAACCAAAGGAAGTTCAATATGGGCTTCATTTAGCCAGAAAACAGTCAATAACCAGGATGATTGCAAAGGCGGCTTTCAACTTGATCTGGTGCCTGGAATCTCTTCCAGACATTATGACACTCAACAGCCCAGTGCTGTGTTTGAACAGGTGCACAGCTCATTAAGTTATAGTAGCATGGCTCTCTCTTCTCTAGTCTCACCATAAATAAGTTGTCAGCAAAAAACGCAAAGTAGAAAGGACTTTTTGTCTCAGAAGGATTCTGTGAAAAAAACATCTGTCTGTAAGCCACTAATTACACCAAGACCCTACGTCTACATGCATTTCTATCTGTTTTATTATTTTTTATTACATGAATTAGCTTGTCAATATTTATGTAGGGAAAACAAATCTGACCTTAAACAGATGTCTCATAACCATTATTGTGGATTAATGGTGCTGAAGTAACTTATTAATTTAACATTTGCTTTGAATACTGTTATGATATTTTGACAACTTTTACATATGGGAATTATGTGAACATATACAAATATATTTTTGCCCCACATATATTCCACATCGACCGTGTGAACCAACACACTTGACCCATACGCATAGACACCACCTCCAATCTGTGTCAATGGCTCTCAGGTTAAACAGTGACCATTTATGTACCTCAATGTAGCTTTACTTTATGCGTAATAGCTTACCCAGTTGACCTCATTAATTCAGGTTGCTTTACACTTACACTGTAATTTACTTCCTCTCAGGTCAGGCAGGGGTAACATTTATACAAACTAAACACACAGTTATTGAGCTACAATCTTGAACATTTGTCACGATCGGCGCGCATTGGTCCATGCGCGCTCCGTGTCCCTCTTCCCCAGTGCGCACCTGTAGGCTGATTAGACCTACAGGTGCGCCTCCTTAG
>JAOEHI010053994.1:0-14148 GCA_025447815.1 Percopsis transmontana | reverse complement strand
CCCCCCCCACGCCCACCCTCTTTGCTCCCAGTTCTCCATCCCCCCCCCCCCCCCCCCCCCTCTGCTTCCTCGCTTGTCCAGCCATGCAGATGGTTTCTCTGTTGGCAGTCCTGTCTCAGCCCAGCCCAGCTCAAGAACTCTGAAACATACAGAGACACAGGGAGACACGGGGAGAAGGCTATTCTCCCGGCGGTGTACCGTGTCTGATAACAGCAGCGGTGCCCATGTGCCAGTCCTGGAGTCAGCACTGAATGGACACAGCAACACTGTCTGTGTATAACCCACATTATCAGACCAGTGGAACCAAACAAAGACATCCAGACACCCTTAGGAGAAAGTCTGTGATAAGGGGAGGCATAAAAGAGTAGCCTACTGCACAGTCCCATGCCTAGAATGGTTTCTTTTTTATTTTTTTATACTTTCCAGTTTCGGTCCTTTTAGCACCAAACAGAGTACGGACAGCATGTGGACCAATGGGAGCGCTTATAGCTAGTTCTCTGTGGTGGACCAACCACTGCTGTTGCTGTGTCACTACATGAGCGACACTAGGGCTGTGCTAAAAAATCGATACAGCAATATATCGCAACATTTATTTTGTTGATATACTACATCGATTTCTAGGTCAAAAATCGATTATTTAAAAAAATATATATATATACTGTATATATATATATATATTTTTTTTTTAAGATTCTCGTTTTAAACTACTAGATGTCGCAGTATGGCTAGTTGTCTAGAATTGATGGCCCCCATTTCTGGTAGAGTGCAATTTGGATGCAACATGACAGACGCAGCTGACAAAATTATAGCAGCTTCTTAAAATTATAAAGCCGATTTGTGGTATTTGAGTTCTCTTTTTACATTTTCAGTGAACTATGTGGAATATGGCAATATATCGCAATATGTATTGTATCGCAATGTATCGTGATGTAGGCCTAATCGTATCGTGAAATCCTTGCCAGTACCCAGCCCTAAGCGACACCAGGACCAAAAGCTGCCGTCCAGACCATAAAGCTAAACTGATGCTTTCAAATCGACGCACTCCGGAGTGGGTCTTTGATTCACTTCATGAGCTGCACCTGAGTTTAGCCTACTGCTGTTTCATTGGAACTCGGGTCTTCCTCACGCATAAGCTTACTAGCTTTATATATTTATAAAAGAGAAAAGCACGACAATACGGCTGATCCATTCACACAACCGCCATCTTTGGCGTTATACAGACTTCTGCCATAGATTCAGATTTAAGTGGTATGTCTCTTCTATAATGTCTCTAACAGTAACACTGTAACCTGGAATCTCTTTATTCGGACACCAGCAGATTGGGGGCTAAAATCACCAGAAGCTAGTGACACCACTGAATTTTCGCTAGAGTCACGGTAGCGCATGCGACATCCATGTTAGCTATGAATGCTGGTGCTCAATTGTTTTTGCATGCATGTGAGTGAATGTGTGAACCTGTTTTTGCAGACTTGCACAAGAAAACCTGAATTCTATGAAATGAATGTCAGAATATTTTAAGTTAAGTGAACAGACTTAATTTCCATTGTTAAATAATTGAAACTGTGTAATTTCAGGCTGACATTAATGCTTGTGACATTAATGACACACCATTAACGTCACTAAAGTGTTAAAATCAGGATAAGTTTAATACTTGTGACATTTAATGCTATTTAGTGCTGGCACATGCATTTGCGAGCATGCAGTATGTGTATGTATATGTATTTGTTCATGTATAGCAACACCCCCACAACAACTTGCACTCCATATAAAAGTTATTTTGGAAAACATATGATGAAAGATGTTTTGGGGGATATGAAACTTATTTTATTTTACAAATAAGACAATTCTCCATGCCCTCCTAATGTTATATTGTCATGACTGTATGTGTAGATGTTGCATTGCATTGCATAGAAATTGCATTGCTATGGGGGCATGCTCTGTTTCATATTCTGCCATTTTACTGTGGAATCAGATATTCCAGACCCTTAGCGTAATGTGTCTCATTCATATGACTGACACGCATTTATAAGCACCCCACATGGCGTGCTGTGGAGGTGATGTTTCCACATTTACTCATACACCCCTAACCCCACTGAGAGGATGATGAGGCTGGTATCTGGGCCGTGTTGAATAATACAGAGGCTTCTATTTCAATAATTGGGATGGATTTGATTATTTCTATATTCGAGGGACCAACACTGGATGTGTAGAAAATATTCTGTGGGACTCGTAATATCATAAGGTTTCAAGGCCCGACCCAAGGTAGTAACGATGGCTGCTTCTAAACATGCACACACACACACTAACCAACACACGCATAGGCAAGGTGTCGATCTGCGAGTCTAAGTTCATGATATTCTTACACAGCGCAATTATCATGAATCATGAATCGTTTCGGTAATTAATAGGTACATGTGGTTGAAACCAGCGTTTACTAAAACGTAAGGGTGTGCACACCTGAGGGCTGAGCGGCTTGCGTTCTTCTCTACTCCTCCCCCTACAGCCATGTGCACTTTCAGCACAGTTGTGTTTCAAAAGTAATCTGGGCTAGAAATGTGAGTTTCTGCTTGGCGTTTCAGTGGATCTTTTTGGCTTTTAGAAGTCGTATCAACAAGGAGAGCACCTTTAGAGGAACAACAATATGCACGGGTATCTGTGGAGCCACAGAGGATTCTAAAATCCCTCTGCTTCACGGCTTTCCTCTCTCTCTCACGGAGCGACACATGTCAATCCATTGAGATTGCGGTGACAAACAGAAAACACAACAGAAAAATTGTGACTAAATTAAGTGTGACATACAGCCCGACAAGTTACAGCCACAAACTCCCCAATTTCTGTTTAAATCCTGCTGATTCCTATTCTGTTGGAGAGAAATAATGCAAGAAACCCCAGGGGAGCTTATGTGAGCTAGAGGAAGGTAATGGAACTGGATTTAGCAGTCAAAGGGCTTGCTTAATTTCCCCCCTCTGTGGCCTGATTTTTATTACTCTCTCTCTTTCACTCACTACCCATCTCTCTCTCTCTCGCTCTCCGAGGGGGGGCATTTGACTCCCCGGCGAGCAAAGATGGAAATATACCGCCTCGTCTTTGATGTGAACACTTCTACCCTTATGGGCCGGGGCTTCGCTGCTTTTGAATTTCTAATTTCCTCCGTTCCCCCCCACTTCTGCCATCCTCTCGGCAGGGCTGACGACCCACTTTCAGCCCAGAGATGCCAGAGATGCTTCTCGGGAGCTGATGTCTCGTGGTAAACTCCTGAGTTGCAGGTGCTATGACGGGGTGTGTACACAATGCCAGTGCGGCGCAGAGGCACAAGTGACGTATTCACGTCAACAGTTATTACAGCTCTGTGACCTGGGGCTGTATTGTAACTGTCACAAGCTCCTTGTGTGAATACACGAGGGGCTGAGCGCACGTGCGTACGTTCGTCCTCACACACACACACACACCACACACAAACTCTCTCTCTCTCTTTTATACAGTCCTCTTCAAGAGGCCAGAGGTAATCAATAAAACCATAACAGGAAAAAGTGGCAGCAAGTTACCATGGCAATGATGGATCCCCGCAGGGGGTCCAGACCAGTTCTGTTCTGAAAATATGTTTTTTGCTGACCTATAAAAACATCCTCTATACTGCACCCATCTCATATACGCACAGAGCGTTTACACCTTAGGTCACGTTAGGTGAGCACTAGCAACTAGATTTAGGCTAAACTGCAGGTTTGCATTAAACCACAGGTCCTGATGAGGGGGATGATAGGGGGCAGGATAGTCCGGTGGTCTGGGTGTTGGACTCCCAGCCGGAACGTCGTGGGTTCGAGCCAAAGAATTTCCCTACCTGTAAGCATCCTAGAGCAAGATGCCTAACCCCTACCTGCTTCATGTAATTGTAAGTCGCTTTGGATAAAAGCGTCTGCTAAATTACCTAATTGTAATTGTAATTGATGACAGTGGGCGTTCAAGAGAAGACATGACAAGGTGGGTTGAAAGGTTGTTTAAAATAGTTGTAAACTCTAAGCTCCAGCTAAGCTAATGGCAGAGCAATGTATTCCTATTCATATGGAAGCCTATTCAGCTTGAAAGCTCTCAATGTCTGAGGGGGAAAACAACAGTGAAAGAGGAACAGTCCTATACTGATCACCCAGAGAGATTTGACTACTTCAAACAGGTGTTATGTACAAAGGCTCTGACTGGGACAAAGGTTTTGCTGACAGTTATCAGCTGTTTAAAGGATAGAGAATTTGGAATAGAGGGAACTGGCGATGGAATAACAAGTTCCTCCGACAAGGACCTCATTATTCTGAATGGGTCTTAGTGAGGAGGGGTTTATTGTTGCTGTGGAACATAAACAGTGCATGGATGGTTATAGCACATACGGCTTCGGCATCGCTGATGTTGACCTGTCTGTCCTGTTTTTTGACCTGTCTGTCCTGTTCAGACCCTTAATTTCTAGCCTGATTAATATGAAACGTTTTTAGGAATGTGTCTTGCTATTGTAGAGTGGCACAATGGTTACTTTTTTTCCGCTAATGCATTTTAATAGATTTTTAAAGTAGATTTGTTTGTAACAATCAAGAAATATCTAATTGTGTTTGGCTACATAGAAACAGGCTCTATAGTTTCATCATAATTTTGCCACATTATCATTTTAGGATAATGGTCACCAGGATTATTTTATTAGAAAAACTATTGTCTTTCTTCAAAACATCATCACACACATCATTGACACAGATACATGTGTCAATAAATAAAGGTTAACCTGTAACCTGTTTATTGTGGTCTATACATTCATTGACTTGTATATGACTTTTTCGGTTCAATTCAGTTATCTACCTACCTATATTACTACCCAATGGCAATGGTTTCACAGCTCCCTGCTTCACGTACGTTGCCAGATCTGTCACTTGGCAGCCCCTGGCTGCAGCAGATTAGCTGTGTGTATGTCTGTGTAATGAGTGGCCATGCTGGGTTTCTGGCAAACCTGGCATCCCCACAGATTTCATTTCTTTAATTAATCATCTCCAGGCTCCCTCTGTTTCAGATTAACGAGCCGCGGGGGGAGAGAGGGCAAGTGGAGTGACGAAGGTGAGGGGAAAAAGGGGTTCAACCAAAGATGAGGAATCTGTAGTATGTGTCTGTAATAATTTACCCTTGAAACCTGTGTTACAAAAACGTTGTTTTTAAAGTGTCCCATGTTCCTCCTCCACCTCAGTGATTACTCTCTACCCCTCCCCCTACAGCACTTACATGCTTACATCTTTGCTACCCCTCCCCCTACAGCCACATCCACACGTGCAGTGGTCTAGGACTCCCAGCCGGAAGGTCGTGGGTTTGAGCCCCAGAGGTGGCCTACCTGTAAGCATCCTTGAGCAAGATGCCTAACGCCTACCTGCTCCATGTAATAGCACCATGTAATTGTAAGTCGCTTTGGCTAAAAGTGTCTGCTAAATTACCTAGTTGTAATTGTCTAATTGTAAAGGGCTGGGCCAGAGCAGTTTAAATTTACAGTAGCCTACGTCACCAAGTTTAAATAGATACCATCCAGGTATTGACTATGGAGGTGGCTATGAATCATTCATATTGATGGGTTGGAGGCATACTGGCCTAATGCCAGCTGTGTGCAGTAGAAATATTAAACGGGGCTAATATTTGAGACTGTGGAGCCTCTTAATGTGTATTTTGGAGAACACTGGTAAATTAATGGCATTATAATGAGGCGGCAGCACTAAAGAAACATGCCTTAAAGGGTCTGATACAATACGTAGGCGGATTGGACCTCTTGGACCTCTGGTGTACACATACTGCTTGCTGTGAACGTGCCGTATCCATCTCACGAGCCAGCCAAGTTAGTTAATGTTGCACCTGTTTGGCTGCACACCTTTTATATGTATGGTGGCAACCAACTAACAGCATTTGCTGCATAGAACTGCAGGCATTAAACCTGAGCATAAGCACTGTATATTAACCAACTTAAATTGGTTTACAGTCTCTATAATTACAATTAGGAATCCACTTCTTTAAGTCCATAGCACTCCCATTAACCGAAGCCCTCTAAGACAATTCTTAATCTTCTGTCTTCTAACTAGAAATAATATATACAGTGGGGTCCAAAAGTCTGAGACCACATTGAAAATCTCAAATGTTTTCACATAAACCTGGAAATAATCAGAAAGTTTGAGGATTCAGGAACATTTAATAACACTACTTGAAGACCAAAGAGTACCGACTGTCATGGACTGTCCATTGAACATTTATGAGACTGAGAAAGCCAAGCATTCTGTGACATCACAAGAAGCTCTTTGGAACATTGTCAGATCATGATGGCATAACATGGGTCATCAGGTTTTGCACACAACTTATGGAGTGCCATGCTCAAATGCATGCTGTCATTAACGCAAAAGGGGGGCATACCAAATACTAAGATATTCTGAAATTCATGTACAAGATTCAACTTTTCACTCAAATTCTAAAGATGATATTATCAATTGAAACAAATGCAAAGTAAAAGTATCTTGTTAGCAATTATTTTGAGGCTTGAATGGTATGCGGATATGTAAATGTATAACTAAGTTAGCCCTGATGACATGCTAACGTCATTATTCTAACAAAATGTGTTTGCTTACAGTGACTGGTGTGTGACCTCTTCAGCTCTTCACCTCTTGACAAATGTACTTACTGTAAGTCACTTTGGATAAAAGCGTCTGCTAAATGCTGTAAATGTACATTTAGGATAAGTGCCGTTTATTCATGAATACAAATCTATATTAACTTAATTCTAGGACTGTAGAAAGCATTTCATTTGACCTCATTCAGATTGGTAGTATTTTATCAGTAGAATAATGCAGCACACTAATAAAATAGGCCCTCAACCTATGATTACACATACAAAACTTTTATTAGACAAATTATTTTTAATTAATAGAAAACCACACGCACACACAAACACACACACAGAACCTTAACCTGGAACTTAATTAAAGGAGTAGTGCATTATATCCAGCCACTGGGAGGCAGAACGATGAAAAAAGAAGGGTCCCAGCACCTCACTTGCATAAATGGTGGCAGATCCATGTGCGCTTTCAATTTTAATCCAAGCTAATTCTGTATGTCTGCCTGAAAGCTGTAGGCCTACTTTTTTTTTTTTTTATAAATAAGTGATTTGAGGCAAAATATTAGTTCTGCCACCACATATAGCTACTCATATGAAATCATGCAGTGATGCTGGACCTAGAAACCCAGTTGCATTCCCAAGGATTCAGGTATTTCCCCAAAGTAGTTAGATTAGTTTTGATTTAAATAGCTTCTTCAACAAGCTTCAATCATTATGTCCATCACAACGCGGACTACTCCCGGTCCTCATATAAGACCTCATCTATCAGCACGTCGTTGTCGTCGACGGGGATTTCCTGGCACAGCTGTTCTCTGAAGGCCAGGCCGAGGGTGTAAGGTTTGCCCCCCCGGTGTTGGGTGCAGCGCTCCAGGTAGGTGTCGTAGAAGCCCTTCCCCCGGCCCAGGCGGTTCCCAGATGAGTCAAAGCCCAGGCCTGGCATCAAGATGAGGTCCAGACCTCCTGGATCAGAGCAGGGGACAGATGAGTGATGAAGCGATCAAGTGATGTGGAAGATTAAATCTTTAGTTGGAACAAATAAAAAATGAAGCTCATTTCATTTCAAAATACCTTCTTTTTTTCAAAATACATTCAAAAGCAGGAGAGAAGCAAGACTGCGGATGATAGACATCTATTTGTTTGCATGCATCAGGGAGAACATGCTCAGAGTTGGTGGTCTTAATATGAAGTCATTTAGCAGACTTTTATCCAAAGCGACTTGACAATGAGCACAATTACATGGAGCAGGTAGGGGTTAGGCATCTTGCTCAAGGATGCTTACAGGTAGGCCAACTCTGGGGCTCAAACCCGGTAACTTCTGGTTGGAAGTTGAACACCAAGACCGCTAGACTGTCCTGCCCCCTTTTAAAGATTTTTTTTTGTTTAACATTGAACTTGGACAAATGGCCGACACACTGGACAGATTTAAAAAGCTGTTTGGAACTCCCACAGCTAATGGGGGGGTCAAAGGGTCATATTTTGCATGCATAACTTAACCTTAATTCAACGGCGGGTGTCCCAATTGTGGTAATATGAATAAAACATCGTACTGATGCAGCGTAGTATTGCAGTCCAGCCAAGTGTGTCCAACATTACACAATACGAGATGCCATAACTATAACCAATCTACACAATTGGTTATGAATGTTCCAGATTTTGCTGTATACAAAACAGCCTTTATGCTCTGCAATAATGCTACTACTCAAAATAATAAATAAAACTCAATAATTGAAATAAACAAGCAAAAGTTTTTAGATGTTCAGTACACAAACCTAAAACATTAAAACAATTATAAATCCAGCCTAGTATTTCCATAAAGTTTTGGAGTACTATTTTATGCAATAAGATATATAATCCTCTGAGCCTTCTGGGGAAGTCCAACATCTCCATCTACGGGTAAATCTATGAACTGTACACCAAGATGGACTTCCAGCCGGAAGGCAGTGGGTTCGAGCCCTAGAGTTGGCCTAACTCTTATCTACTCCATGTGATAGAAGCATGTAATGACCTGAATGTAATTTATTTTTTAATTGTAATTGGTCCTAATTGGTTTTGAAATTCTGATCAGAACCATTAAAGGGTACAAATTGTTTAATAATTTACCTATATTATCATGTCATTCTACAGGTTCGAAGCAACCATTAACAAGCAATATTTATTTTATACCATCAACCCTATATTGTTTTATGTTTTTATCCGCTATGGTTATATTGACAAAATGTTGTAGTCCGGTGAAGGGGTACAGGGCCTGGAATAGAATTAACAAAAGGGGGTACAGAACAACTGTCTTAAGTGGTATAAGCTTTCTGGGTTCACTCCCCAACATGCCTCGTCCGCCTGAAAGCCTCCATGAGCAAGTTGCCTAGCCCCCTACCAAAGCGTACCAATTAGGGGGCAGGATAGTCTAGTGGTCTAGGCGTTGGTGTGTGTGTGTGTGTGTGTGTGTGTGTATGCTGACCAGTAGCCAGCGCTTCCTCCCGGGTGTCGTCGCCGCCGGCGGGCTGTCTGATGTTCCAGGAGGTCAGGGGCAGGGTCTCCATGTCCTGCAGGCTGTTCAGCCGCACCATGTCCATGTGACTGCTGCCTTGGGTCAGGTACTTGGGGATGAAGCAGGCCTTGCCCTGTCTGAAGACGTTGCGGAGGATGTCCTCCGTGCACACCTCGTCGTGCATGCTGAGGAACACCGCGATGCGCTTGCAGCTCACGTACTTGGGGTGCTTGAATAGCTGAGGGGGAGGGAGATTGCTGGTTGATTGATAAGACTGACACACTGGCACGTTTGGCTGGAGAGACAGTTTTTATAGTGAAAGTGAAATAGGAGGTGGAAAGATTTCAGCGGCCTGTCGTTTACTTGCTCTTTGTCTTGTATTTAAGGGTGTTGTATTTAAAAGGGATGTATTTAAGGGTCTTGTATTTAAGGGATGTATTTAAGGGACTTGTATTTAAAGGGATGGTGCCAGATAAAAACATCTCACTATGCACTTGAGTATGTGACAAATAAAACTTTTGAAACACGCTGCAATCTCATTAAGTCAGTGAGTATTACTACACAAAAGAAGGCATTGCATTACAGGTACCCTCTGTGCTACAAGAACATTACAATACAACCCTCTCCTTTGTACCGCATAGGGCTGTGCTAAAAAAATCGTTTTCCAGATCAAAAATCGATTCTTTAAAAATAATAATAATAATAATAATAATTAGTTTTAAAAGGTGTGTGAACAACAACTACTAGATGTCGCAGTATGGCTAGTTGCCTAGAATTGACGGCCCCCAAACGAAGAGGTTACCTTTTAAAATAAAACGTATTCTGTGGGACTGCACTACCCGCAATTCAGTGCAACCAGACCAACGTGGAGCAGAGTGCTTAAGTAGAATTGGAGTAGTCAAATTACAGGATTTAGAAGAACACGAAAATCTGTAACTTGTTGTAAATCGTATATGGACGAAGGAAAAATAAAGTGCACTGGTTTACGTTAGGGGCCATGTTCACCCAACCCTCCAGCCGGTATACATACCTTCTGCGAAATTATACGAGACTGACGACGTTTCTCCTGGTCACTTAACTGTGCAACCCGTCGTTTTATTTCTTTCCTCAAAGCTTGCTTAGCTGCACGTAAGGCGGCCATTCTGCTGCAACCTTAAATAAAAGTGGGATACACGTTACGAAATGCTACTGGAACAAGAGGTCTGTTTCAACATTAGTGTGACCATCTCGACACGCGCAATAGATTCCAACAAGTTAATCTTTTATAATTATTAACACGGGACAGTGGGCGCTACTACATGTGGCATGACTGACGTGACGTGTGAATTACATTACTCAGAGGTTTGGGGTAGGTCACAGCATAGACACCTCAATATGGGTAAGCGGGTGGGCTACACTATGCCCACAGCTCGTGGGAAAACCTTATTTACGGTAAATGGGGAAAACACAGGAAGGAAACGTTCTTGCACATGCGCACAATGAAAGATTACCGGAATTCCCTTAATACACGTATGCACGCGTTAAATGTTATTTTATAGTTCTATGGTTAAATGCCGGAGCAATCATGGACATTAGACTCTGTTGAAGACATATTAGAGCTATCGCAAAGATATTACATGTTAACCGTTGTGTAAAATTAGGTTTTCATTAACTTTTGATATTTGTCCTTCCAAAAAAGTGTTACCTCCACATACAATGTCTATAATATATCTGCAAGGAAGCTACAAAGAGGAGGTGAACGTCCTCCAGGCCCTGAGTTCAGTCAGATTTTACAACATGATGACAGGAATAGGTTACTGTCGCTGGCTTATACGGAGCTAAGTGCTTCTCTTTTTTTTTAAACCTAATATTTTCTTGATGTATTCATTGTGTTTTGCTATCACGATTTTAAGTGTTGCAGGGCAACGGGCGAGTTCTGTGTTTGGGATCCTCTTATAGTGTATGTGATCACCTGTGCTTGCAGTGAATGTACGCAAGGTGTGTGTACCGTGGGACTCTTTGTGTGCTGTGGATTTTTCTGTGGAGTGTGTAGCCAGTTGGCGGTGTTTTTCCTGGCCTCACCTGCATGTTATAGGGAGAAAAATACGGTACTTGTTGGCTACCCAGTAGCTGGTTCTCATGCCTTGTCCTGACCAATTTTAGAGACTATATTAAATATAGTTGAATATCAGAATTGGGTATAACTGTCCTTGCTTCCCCCCCATACAACAAGATAGAATTTATTTTCATATTATATTATTTAAGTGTTTCTCTCCAGCATATGTGTGATTTTGATCAATATTGTTTTTATTGTGTGCAATATTAATTAAATACTTTGGGGAGAGACAACACGGGCGTGTACCTGCATCCCTGTGGAAGCTTGGTACTGGGGAGAGATTGGGAAGGGGATTTTCCCAGTAAGAACACAATTGACTAATTACCCCCACCTGTGTCAGGATGAACACAGGGTTATAAATGGGTTTGGAGCCTTAAAGGGTGACTGCTCATGTTTGCTGGGGGTCGTCCTGTGAGGAGAGCTGCTGGCTCAGTGTCCTCAGTGTTAGTTTTAATGAACTGTATCTTTAATAAAGAATTCTATATTTGTTTATTGTAACCTGCCTGTGGGTGAGTTTCTCTTGCCTCTGATACCGGACCAGACCAAGTTAATACAGGTGGCGGCACCTTTTAACTCTAACCCAAATCCGGCAAGTGTCTCCCGAATGCTGAACCCCAAATCAAGTGGTTGCATGTTTGCACATAACATTAAGTAGTTTATTTCATCTTTCGGTTATCAACTGATGGTAGGCCTATATAAAGGAAAAGTGCACATTGCAGTATTGTAATGCCTGACATTTTTCAATGGCAAAAGGTTTATGTTACTGGTCTCCAGAAAATAAGACAATCATGACACTAAAATGCATTGTAATCGCTGCTTTTAGATGAAAGTATGCTGCTCTGAAACATTCGTGCAACATTTGTGCAACCATTTTTTTTAACCTAATTGTAATTGGTCGGCAAAATGTGTGTATGACCACATGTTGAGTGAAGTCTGTCATTGGAAATTTCATATTTTCTCAACATAAATAGGGTGTAAACAGTTTAGACTATAGGTGGCACCCACTTCAAAAGCTTTAGGTTAGTTAGTCATGCCCAGAAGAAAAACCTTTGTCGTTTTTTATTTTCTTCCTGATTTTTCCAACCACCTAAATAGGTAGGATTTGTTTTCAACTGTCAGTAAGCACTTTGATTTTCTCCCTTCCCCCAACCATCAAACCAGCTGTTTACCAAAAACGATAAAAATTACTGACAATCCATCTAGCCAATGAGTACACACAAGTGGGCGCGGCTTCCGGGGCATCTAACCAATAGTAGCGGATTATGTGTTGATACCTTGCGGGTCTATGCATACGATGTCGGATGTTATATGTGTGTGTAGAAACGAAGAAAAAGAGGAGTAGAGAGGGGATTTCGGACGATTACAGAGGTTGGTCGAACACAAAAGTTTTATAAAAATAAAACGGAATATTTTTTAGGTTCTCTTAAATGCAAGGTAATATGTCGCTTAGTCACAAGCTAGCCTAACACGGCACATTGATTCTTTTATTAGAACAAAAGGGGGTTGTTGAAGCAGGAAATGACTTGGGTATTTCATTGTGGAAAATCTCGAAATGCCCTTTAATGTATAAACACGTCAATTTCGTGGATTGACTGGAATCTGTGTAATGTGTGGCCAAACTGACCCTTACAGTTTTAAATGTAAGCACAGATATAAATAGTAACGGGAATTACCTTGAGTTGCAAAGCTGTTGGTGTGACTCCCTATATGTCGTTAGGTTCACTGTGTTGTCAAAACAAGATCACACTGGTAGCTCTAGGCTAATATAGTCGGTCCGTGTGGAGTGGGGTTACCAAATATGTTACATTTTGAATCCAAGCTGATGTTCTGGTAACGCATCCTTGTTGATTTTAGACTATAGTGAAAACGTAGGCAGCTGAAGATACAGTTTGACAAACTCCAGATACGGTACACCAAACATTGTTTCCATTCCAAACAATTTTTTTTGGGGTAGCTCCAGATGTATCCAGTTATAGGTAGCGAACACATTGTCACATTTAAAGGCTCTAGCTCTTGGCTAGAGCCTTTAAATGTATCCCTAAAAGACAGGCATTATCACAGGTCAAGATGTCATTGTGGGAGTTAATCAGTACTACCAAGGAGGTCAAATATCGTCCTCAATTAACAAAATTTTAGAAGGTTCCTTGTTTTCGAGAACGCTAGGGAGGGAAATTGTGTCATTTAGCAGTGAGATTTAAGAAAACACCCATATCAGATCATAACCAAAAAAAAATTTGTTGCACATTTTTAACTACCCCCAGCCACTAATATTAGAGTTCTTCTAGTTTAACATGGGATTAGACTTGCTCTGTTGATCTGAAAGATTATACTACTGCAGATACCATAGAAACGGTACTGAAAGTGACCTGAAAACCATGAGGCTCTGGTTATTTTCATGCTGACCGTTTCCAATCGATGCACGTGTACTTCACGGACAATATAACAGCCTGGTTGGACAAACTATGCAGAACATGTGATACCACAAAGTATCCCCTGATAATGGCAGCACTAGATGTTCCTTCTAATCTACGCAAACCGAACCTTACAGATTTAGCCTAATTCTAATGGTCTTGGTAAAATGCGGCTTTAAGGTTTAGGCGATAACTGCTTTTGAATGTAAACTACAGTCTGTCATAAGATACTTGACTAAAAGTTTTATCTCGTCTTTAAAGAAATACTTCTACTACTTTTACAGGCAAACCCTCTAGTCTCGAGGTGAAGTTAGTTTTTGTGTCATGTTAAGGGAAAATAAACTAGCCCTAGGGCAATGTGTAATGCAAATATTGTTCTAATAAATTGGAATGGAAATTCTGAATTAAATAGTTTTCACTCAATTTGTCGGCTGAGTTAGCAATATAATGTGATGAACATATTAGACTATTCAGGTGGTACACAGAAAGTTGTACTTTCAGCTCTATTTTTAAATTTTCATGTAGATTATTGCAATGTATCTTGACC
>JAOEHI010053993.1:0-14524 GCA_025447815.1 Percopsis transmontana | reverse complement strand
ACTATCCTGTCCCCAGGGACTTGCTAAAGTATTTCCTCGAGCTATGGTAGAGTTTTTTTTTTATACAGTATATACACCTTATATATATATATACATATATATATATATATATTTTTTTTTATTTTTATTTTTTATTCATGCACAAAAAGTAAGGAAATTTGTGTAGATTATTTCTTTGTTGTAACAATGCCTTTTTGCAATAAATCTTATACCATTGGAAAGCCTGATTATTTTCCTTTTAAATGGGAAACCATTGGCAATGGGATTGCCACTGGTTGCAGAATTTCATCTCTATCTCTGCATTGAGACTTCAATCACCCAATCCAACAACACCAAACAAGAGTCAACAAATAAAAGCTGTCAGTCAGAGAAGTTTTCATTGGCTCAACACACATACTCAGCTCTGCTGCCTATCCCACAAATGCATGTTCCTTACAAATGTAGCACCATGTAAAAGGGAAATATTCAGGCTTTCCAATGGTATAAGATTTATTGCCAAGAAGCATTGTTACAACAAAGAAATAATCTACCAAACACAAATTACCTTATTTTATGTGTGTAGTTTATGTATACACACACAAACACACATCATTTTACAATAGTGTGTAATGACATGCACAATTACACACTGCCACTTTCATGTACTTTTTCCTGGTCCTGTTATGGCATTGCAAGCAATTAGTGCTGCTAAAAGTGGAAGGAGCCATTGCTGTCCTGTCACTGTGACCCCCACAATACTCCGCATGCACACAGTATTTTCCTGCTGTGCTTGTACACTCACTGTACTTGTGTTAATTTAGTGCACGGCAATAAAACATTCCCCTTACCCGCTGCTGTCATTTTATAGGTCACGGAAACCTGGTTAATTACAGTAAATTATGTTTTCTTTTTTCATTCCCTTCTTTTTGTTGTTGTCTCCCCTTTAATGCTGTGATGTTTGTGACAGGGCTTTGATCTAAGACCTGCTGAGACCTGTGCACTGGCAGGGATAACAGAGCGTTGTGGCCACAGACCAGTGCCTTCTCACTGTGGAGCGAACCAGAAAATCACCCGTTCAGGAATTAATATCGGTTCAGGGCTTAGGCTACAACTAGGACCAAGGGACCTTTGATACAGGTAAGGGAAGCTTACCGTATTATCTTTGGTGGGAAATCAAGCCAGTTTTGGAATGTCAGTTAATCAAATATCTGTGGCTATGGCTTACATAATTCTCCTGCGTGGCATACGAGCAAAACTGTCGTTCATTCTGTGTAAAAAATAAAACTACCTCTTTGAAGGGAGGTTGAATATCAATAGATTTAGTTTGAGAATGAATTGCCACATCAAAATCTCATTCCTGTTCTTAATTCCTGCTGTGTTATCGTGTTTTACACACAGTATATACTGTACATAGCGCTATTCCTTGATTTCATTATTAGTCACAATAATGTATTCTCATTGTAAATCTCAAAACATGGGCCTTTTGTGTAGATAAGGTCCCCCAGTTATTTGTCATACTAAGAATTTAACAGATGGGTTTTTTGTGTCAGGAGTTCAGCCATCACAGGCTCAGACAAAATGGCTCTGATGTCAGTGGACTCCACGGCCAGCCTTGGCCCTGACTGTGGTTCTGGAACCGATGGCTCTTTATGCAACAAGTCAGCTCCTCCGGATGGCCAGGGACCCCCGGTGCTGGTCGATGCCTGGCTGGTGCCCACCTTTTTCAGCCTCATCATGCTGGTTGGCCTGGTGGGAAACTCCCTGGTCATTCACGTGGTCACCAAACATCAGCAGATGAAGACCGTCACCAACTTTTACATAGGTGACATTTCTACGACTGCTCCGCCTCGGCCCGTTATTAATGAAAACATGTAGTCCACACAACAGGTTTCCAGTTAGAACAATACATTTCAACTATTTCAAGATTACATACCGTACATCTTTAAAGCTACATATGATACCAAAACCAAGTTAAACCAACAGCGTAACATGAGACCCCTGGGATTTTCTGAGACAACTGTTATTTTCCGACATTGTGGCTCAAACTGAGGTTTTATAACTAGTTTTATAACCTGACGTTGCCGCCAGTATGTCAAGTGGAAGTGCTTACGCATCTTGGTGGCACTCTGTGCTCTAGCAGAGCAGAGATTTGGATGAATCCAATCAATCAATAGACTGCAGGAATGCTCTGATTCTACTAAGGAAAGACAATGCATTTCTTCTGAATTCTCACTCGACTGTTCTGGAAATTATAATGATTTTGGTGTGCTTTCAGTGAACCTGGCCACCACAGATATCCTTTTTCTGGTGTGCTGTGTACCCTTTACCGCCACTCTCTACCCACTGCCCAGCTGGATATTTGGAGACTTCATGTGCCGAATGGTGAACTATCTTCAGCAGGTGAGATGACACACACACACACACACAGACACACAGACACACAGACAGATAGACAGACAAACAGGATGGGCACTTTGGTGAGCTAACAACATCTCCTTTTCAGTAACTGACTCAGCAGGGCCCATACATTTATCTTCTTCTGTGTTTTAACTGTACATAGTGTGTGTGTGTGTGTGTGTGTGTGTGTGTGTGTGCGTGTGTGCGCGCGCGCACCCGTGCAGGTAACGGCCCAAGCCACGTGCATAACTCTGTCTGCTATGAGCGTGGACCGCTGCTACGTGACCGCTTACCCTCTGCAGTCCCTCCGCCACCGCACCCCTCGCTTGGCGCTAGCCGTCTCGATCACCATCTGGATAGGTATGACGGCCGCCTGCATACGCACACAGCCTACGCAGACTATAGTTGGATCGCACAGCCGCTAATGGGGAACGTGAGCTGTGAAATGGTCACGTCACGGCCCCACACGGGCTGGAACCGCCCCCACACGGGCTGGAACCGGCCCCACACGGGCTGGAACCGGCCCCACACGGGCTGGAACCGCCCCCACACGGGCTGGAACCGCCCCCACACGGGCTGGAACCGCCCCCACACGGGCTGGAACCGGCCCCTCTTGACTGGTCGTAATCGCTCTGTTCTCTCTCTCTCCCTCCAGGCTCTCTGCTTCTGGCCGTCCCCGTGGCCCTGTACCAGCGGCTGGAGGCGGGCTACTGGTTCGGTCCGCAGACCTACTGCAGCGAGGCCTTCCCCTCGGCCCGCCTCCAGAAGGCCTTCATCATCTACGGCTTCCTGGCCGTCTACCTGCTGCCCCTGGTCACCATCACGGCCTGCTACGCCTTCATGCTCCAGCGCATAGGCCAGCCCAGCGTCCAGCCGGCGGACGGAACCTATCAGGTGAGACGTCGGGGAGGGTGCACTCCAGGGAGGGTGCACTCCAGGGAGGGTGCACTCCAGGGAGGGTGCACTCCAGGGAGGGTGCACTCCAGGGAGGGTGCAGCTGGAAACATCCTGTGTTTGTGGCGTTTTCTTTCACTCATTCATTTAACATTTGACTTTGTTGTTGGGGAGTCGGGGAGCGGCTCTCCAATGAGCGCTGCGTGGTCAGTCTTAGGGGCCCCCCCCCCCCCCAGCCTGCACCGTCAGCCAGGGTTTCCTTGCTGTGCTCCTGCAGGTGCAAGTGCAGGCAGCGCGGGCCAGGGCAGTGCGGGCTCGGGTCTCCCGGATGGTTGTGGTGATGGTGGTCCTGTTCCTCGTGTGCTGGGGTCCCATCCAGGTCTGCATCCTGCTGCAAGCCTTTGGCCTCCGCAGCTACGCCCTCTACAAGGTGACGCATCCTATTTCATCCTGACATGTTGGTTAGAGGGGGCGGGATAAGGTTAGTGATTAGAGCGGGTGACAGGCTGCGTTTGCTATTTGCACAGGTCGGACAGTTGGAGTTGTTGCAACCCCATTATACTGCCGTTGTACTACAATTATGCGTGTAGCAAATACATCTTTTAAATCTTGTTTAAAAAAAAGTTATAAACCTGTTGTAATTCCAGTTGAAAAGTTGAGAGTTCAATCCCCACTATGACCGACCTACCTGTAAGATACTTTTATGCTCCTTAATAATTTGCTTTGGATAAAAGTGTTGTAATTCATGTCGGAGCTGAGCTAAAAGATAAAAGAAACTGTCAGAATAGTTTTTTAACACTAGGTACCGCTGATACTGCAGGCATTTCCTTCCCATTCCCCGACAGATTTTATCAGAGTTTGTACAAAATGATGCAGATAAGATAGTCCGGTTTATTTATTGGACTAATGCTGGTAATTTTAGACAAGGAATGTGTTAAAACCAAAACCAGCTGTCATGCCAATTTTTTGGTGTGGCAGCATCAACAGCTAACGGAGTTGGAAGTGATTAGCTAAAGTCCGGCGTAATGTAAGTAAATAATATTGTTAAAGGCTATCAATAATATCAAGGAGGTTCAAACTATATTTTAGAATATATTATTAGATATTTTCAAAGTGCGTGGCTTTCCACCCATTTTTCCACCCATGTGCGATTTCACACACTGATCCTTTACGTATAGAAGCACATTTTTATCTTTTGATTTACACACATTTTTATTTCACTATATTTATAGTGAATTTATAGTTTCACTCAATTTATATTGAAATAAAAGTGATTTGTAGTGATTTATAGCCGGTCACGTAAAAAAAACCGAGTGAAATCAATAATTCCTTTAGGTAAATACTGCCATCTTTTGGGCAACAAGGAGGAGTGGCAGATAGGTGTGGTGACATTCTTGCCGTTCATCCTAATCGGTTACACGTTTGTATTGACAGTTGAAGATCTGGGGCCATTGCATGTCCTACTCCAACTCCTCCGTCAATCCGCTGGTTTATGCCTTCATGGGCAACAACTTCAGGAAGGCCTTCAAGCACGCATTTCCTGCCATCTTTCTGTGGAGCAGCCGTGCGAGGGTCAGGGTGGAGAACATGAGCGGGGGAGAGCCAGAGCAGGAGCGCCAGGCCCCCAAAGGTGACGCGGAGATGCACTTTCTTTCATCTGGGACATGAAGGCCAGGCTGGCCGTTCAAATACCTAACACCCGTTGGCTATTTATAGATGTTATTTGCAGTATAGATGTTCTGAAGATGAGCGCGTGTATGCTCGGCAATCTACACGCACGCACCCATAGCTACACAGTTCAACAGATAGATGGACCTACTTGCATACAGGAGAGCACAGATTATCTTTGTAGCAGTCAGTAGTCCAACTGCACGCAAGCCCCTTGTGCGTTACTATAACTGGTCCTTTTACAGGCATATTAAGAGGGTTTGTTGGTCAGTTATTTTGCTTTGATGCATTACCTCAGTGGAGGTTCTACATTGAATTACGCCCCGGGCGAGACCCCCCCCCCCGCACACACACACCCACCCCACCCACACACACACACAGTGAAATGATAGATTTAAAAAATGTTTAAAGTGCTCGTATCGACCCCCATGTGTCATGAAAAAATGCCCGGTTCGCCCCTGACCGCTACTGCATTCCTGTCGAACTACCAACCTCCTTGCGTGCGTTCATAGCTCCCACTAGGCAGAACATGTGTCTAGGTAGCCTACAACAGTGTATGTAAAGTACCATGTATTGCAGTGTGGTAAAATTATATCGGGAGCATATCAATTTGTTTTATGTTAAACCATGTTGCCTACTTAATCCTTTGTTTATAATGTCAATGTAATTAGAATTTGGTCATTTGGTCAGAACCTTATGGAGCAGGTTAGGCATCAAGGATGCTTCCAGGTAGGCAGTGTTAAGTAGCAGTAATCGCAATGACCAAGCACTAAATGTATATGAATATATAAAAGACATAGTGAATATAGTAGATGCTGTGAGTAATTAATAAAGGGGTATACATATACACAATGCATTGCTTTATGATACTTATTAAGTTATAACATGTGATACAGTGAAGCAACAGCAGCCCTGCGTGAGACTTTGACTTTCCAATACTTATTTCATATTCCTCCCACCTTTAACGGAATGGTTAAAAAAATATTTCCGTTCACTTCCATCCATTTACTATATGTCTCCACTAGAGGGCACACCATCAATATTGAAATGACAGCGGTTTGTGTATTAATTTGATGTTTTAGTATACATATTAGATATTAGTGACATATTTTAGACATCGCATGTAGAAAATTAGATTGTTCAAGCAAACTAGATGAAGACCACAGTATAAATGAACAGTATAAGGCGCACAACTAGTCATTAACAAACGTTAAACATGCAAAATGTTGACTCAAGTGAAAACGTTTTTGATGTGTGACCACGTTATTCCGAAGCTATGGATAGGTTGGGTTTAGTAGCCTACTTAGCAGCATTGGTCATGATCATGGTCAACATACCTGTTTAAAAAAAACAATATAGACTTTTATACATACCTGAAAGACGAAAACAGAAGATAAATATAAATTTATGCATATAAATATAGCAGTAAGACTGACTTAACATTGATATAGTATGACTCGGCAGTAGAATTATTACTTTCAGACAGATGGCAGTTGTTGCCATTGGTGGACACACTGGATAAAAGAGATCTTATATTGCTGTAGTATCTCAGCACTCATTTTACAACATTCTTACGGCCAATAATGCATATTGACTAATATGTTTATCTATAGCCAGCTCTGCTAAAGTAACACCAGCTGATTTCTCTCTTAAACCTTCCTCTGTCTTATAGATGTAGAGCTTCCCTCCATTTCTTTCTCTCCTTGGGTCCTGATGAGAAAAATTAGGGTTGTAATTATGAGACCATTTCTTATTCACACTAAAATAACCATAGATAATAATATTCAATAATACTCACAGCTTACTGGTTTGGTCAGTATTCCTCCCATTTTCTGAGAACAAGACAGACAAGCATAGTTAATGACCAGCACATTTAATGTACACAAAGGTGAACAACCCAGGTTCAGAGAGTGAAAATCCTCACCAGCTGATTCTTCTACACATGTACTAAACCAGCTAATTTCACAAAGCCCCTGCTGGAGGGGTGGGGTTGTGCATGATTCTTCTGGACTGCTTTGTCCACATCTTCATCTTAAAATACTTTGAACCATCTTGGCCAAAGTTAAAATCCAGTAGGGTACATTGGCAGGGGGTTCTCACCTGTAGCCGGGCTACTCTTGGAGGTCTTTTTTTCGTAGAGCAGAATGAGGGTGACCAGAATTAGCACTTCTGCCAAGATGCATACGAACGGTTTGAGGGGTTCGAGGATGCTGATGACCTTGACGTCCACGTGGCTCGTGCTGGCGCCGATGTCATAGACGGCCCCGCAGTGGTAGGAGCCTGAGTCCGCCGCCGTCAGGTTGAACACGGTCAGCGTGGTCTTGTCCCTTGCGTTTGTCAGTTTGTAGCGTGTCGGCTCTGCGTCTGCGTCAATGAACACCTGGGGAATATTAGTCACGCGTGTCTGCAGATGGGCAGCAAGTGAGCTGTATCAACTGCTGTAGTACAAAGATGGTTAAACACGGACAGAAGGGTCTACAAGTAGGCTAGACCTGTTCATATCATGCCCAAAGCCGCAGCTAAGATGCTCCCTCCGCTGCCTTACCTTCTCCGTTTTATTCGCTCTATACCACTGCCAGGTGTTGGGTTTAGGCTTGGGGTCTTCCATTTTACACGTGAGAACCACAGAATCGCCGGCGTAGCTGACAATAGGCTTATCTCTCACCTCCCCCATCTGTGGAGCTGGTAAAGGACGCAGTTTGTTTAGTGGTCACAGTACAGCACTCGTTTCACATAATGTCTCATTTCTGTTTCTTGGTTTGATCCAGAAGAGGACTGCATCATGGAGGCATTTAACCCTGAATGTCTATACTACCACTGTGTGTATCTTAAGCCTGTGGGTTGCTACTGAGGGTTGGGACCCCTCTGCGGGCCACAAGAGGTTTTATGGGGGCCATGAGTTCATGGCAAGATTTTTTTTTCTAACCTAGTTTTAGCATCCATTATACATATTTGTTTCATGTTTTCAATGATGCTTATGAGACTACAGCATCCACAAATAAGGTACACTCGCAATTCCGGTGTGAACATAACAAGTCCATCACAGGTACTTTAAGTAAAACTCAAACGAAACACTGTGTACTGTACCTGCCAAAAGAAAGTCCACTGTTACGCTTTCACCAAAGACACACGAGTAATTTCCTAGACTTTCTTCGTCAGCTATGCTGAACCTTTGTAGAGACAACAAATAGATTTGTTTGAAAAATTTACTTGGGGAAAAAAGTGGAATCAACTCTTAGAAGGTTTAAGCTCTTTGCTCATAAACTGTTATCTTTTTTTTTTTTAGGACAGAATGATACATTGATATGCAATGTATCTTGTGAAATGTATAACTAAGTTAGCCCTGATGACTGGTGTATGACCTATTCAGCTACAAGTACACATGTACTTGTAGGTCGGTTTACATAAAAGCATCTGCTAAATTCTGTAAATGTACTGGTGGAAATATAATTGTATTTGAGATATATTTCAAAAATGAAGAAAAGGAGACATAGCTTCGTTTAACCAGTGAATTACAGTATGTTTTAGTCAGTTGACAGGTTTAGAACACAAGGAAAACGCATACAGGAAGCCCCAAACAGGTAACTGAAGAAAACAACTGCACTTTCACAGACCAATATCACTGAAGTTCATACATCCTATGGGTTAAATTAGATATTCTTAAATTTTTATGTAAAAGGACCACCCAATAATCCCCCCCCCCCGACAGGATTTTGGTGTAGGAAAAGCACTAAGGGTGGATGTTTTTAAGGCAAATATTGAATATACTATAATATACATAATATTGAACACACACTGTACTTACACTCTTTTGAGATTATATTGTTCATTCTCCAATATCACTGGGAGACGGCTGTTTTCAATTTCTTTCCCATTTTTTCTCCAATGCCCAGTTACATTTGGCAATTTATTACGATTAGCCATCCAGGTACACTCAAGTTCTAAATTGACAGGTTTCAACAGTTCAACTTTCTCAACGTGACTTTCACCTGTGTTGAGAAGTTGTGGAGGGATTTGAAACACACACACACACACAAGCCAGCATCAGACATCTGCTCAACTTCTTCAGTGTTACAATGAAATGAAAAAAACGTATGGTCCAATTTGATAGGCTACTAGCCATCCCTATCAAAGCGTACAGTAGTATATTTATTTTACAGCCACTGTACCCAATAACCTAACCAGTGTTTTTGGAATGTAACGTGTAATGTGTTGGCATAGATATCAGTTCAGATATCAATTCAACACATACAAACCTTTAAAGACCACTTTCTTTACTTCTGTGAGGAGTCCCGGTCCAGGTACTAACGGGGGAGGTGTGGGTCCAGGGTCCTCTGCTTTATAAATACAAGTACCATTAAGGGATGTGATATATTGGAGATCGCAACAAATTAAAGACCTCTTAAAGGTGCACTTCTCAATTGTGTTGTAGTGCCCCTGGAACCCCAAATGTCAGCCCCAGTTCACTGTTATGTGTGCGTTTGTAAGTTTAACACCAAAAACAATTATTTTTGTAATGCTGGTGTATTACAAAAATGATTGGTCCTTATTTTCTGAATCCAAATTAATGAGTTTATTGCGTGTTATTGTAAGGTGCTTGTTACTGTAACCATAAACAGACAACACACATGATAGTTATGATGAATAGGGACAGGCAGTTGGACGCAAATCAATGTGCTTACAGTAAACACTGTACCACGACATCATGACATTTCAGATTAATATAAAACGCCGCTTGGCAAATGGCATAACAACTGTCAATGCATCTCAAGGGGAGTAAAACACAAACACCCACATGTGCCCCAACAAACACTATTACTTGACGTGTTTGTGTCAACATACTAAATATCCATTACACTACGTTACACTGCCATGCTGAGGCGGAACAAACGGCGTGACAAATCGTGACGTTTCCCTCTCTTCCAAGGTCACGCATACTTTGCTGGCCCGCTGTAGAGAAAGGGGGTGACGGCCAAACACACAAACGCACAGATCAAAACAGTAATTTACTTGTTTCGATGCCCCTCCAGGAGAGCAGAAGCAGGAGGAGGTGGGAAGGTCGTGTCCAGGAAACTAACATGTTTATCTCTGGCGTTCAGGAGGTTCCTGCCCCCCTATCTCTCTCTGTCTGCGTTGCCGTCTCACCCAGACAGCAGCTCTGCCCTGGCGTGCTGCTGCTGCGAGGGTTACGTGTCTGTCATCCGCTCCCTCCTCCCTCCCCTGACTAAGCAGATAGAAATGACGCAGTGGAGCTGTCAGCCTCTACCCGGCCGCCTTCTGTAGCTTCCTCCATCCATTATTCAGTGTGTGGTGAGGTCCCGCGCACCACAGCTGTAGCCGGGCCAGGCCTCCTCTGTGCTAGGGCCTTGCAAACAGTTAGCAGCCTAGCTGTGCTGTAGCAGCGAGGTTACGCTGCTTTGTGAGAGGACCTTTTCCATTTAGTTTTGCGAAATGTTATCATTTTTATCATTTGCATGGGGATGATGCAAAAAAGCTCTAAAACGTCCCGAATAATTGGCAAATCATTTCATTCAAATACACTTGGATGTTACATATTGCGAATGAAACACGGCTGGTGGGTGGTCTGTGTGATTGTGGCACCAGATTAAGAGTGATTATTCCGACACTCAACAGGCTGGCTGTGTCTGGGACATCTACATGCTCACATGCTACGCGTCCTTACGTAAAGGGATTAGTGCCAACATTTTCATGGACAGAATTGGACAGGGGCGCATGTCACTACACCGCTGTGCTTACAGGGCCATTGCAATTACAAGTAGTGTGGACCCTTACAATGACATTGCATTACATAAATGGAACAATACGCTCTCTGTAAGCTTACAGGAGATGAATGCGTAAAGCTAACAGTCACCACCACCGGGGGCTCTGCCAGCCCTCAGCTTATGACCTCCCACCGGCTTTACCCACTGGCAGGCCAATCAAAGCACAGCACCGTAAACTTCTGGGGGAAATAAAACGGTCGCGCAAATCCCCTGATACATTGGTGGATAGCTGCACGCCGCTTTGGACATAATGGCAACTGCAGGCATGACCATAGAGGAGGCTGAGCAATACCAGCAGCAGCTGGTGGAGGAAAAGTAAGTCCTACGTTCTCTAGGAAATGTATAGAATAGGTTTATGGCATGTAAACAGAAAATACTGGAAATACAATTATTTTTGTTTTTCATTTATATTAATAATAATGAAGCAGATTATAAGTGCTAGGAATAAAGGGGTTTTAATGAGAGGTAAACATTTGTAACAAAACATTAAATCCTGTTTATACTTTAAAATGTCATTAAATAACATTTATTTGATTTCCCGAGAAGTTGTTTCAGTCAATTATCTATAACTATTCTATCAAAATGTTATTCATGAATAAGGATATATGCCACATAATGCAGTATCATGTCTGTATATGTATCAGAGCATTTTCTTCTCGTCTAAAACCAGGATGGAGAGGGATGCAGGGTTTTTGGTCAAAAAGGCAGAGCGGGCCACCCTGCGAACATGCCTGAGGGACAAATACAGACTACCCAAGGTGGGTTTCAGTGAGAATGGGATTTACACTGTGGATCACCTCACTAAAAACGGTCTGACTAAACCCAACTGCAACTTTGTCTTTCTGTGCTCAGAATCACTTTGGGAGAGAGCTTAATCCAGCGGCCCATGAAATACAAACCTAACTGAATCTATCTGCGTGCGGCTGTGTGCACAGCAATACGTGGCAAACTGCCCATAGTCTGGCATAGATGGAGAAAGGAATTACAGTGTCCCAAATAGACGTAGTCTCCCTTCTGACCTCTCAACCAGTGGTTGATTTCAAGACGGACTATAACAGTTAACTGAGATGCGCAGACACTTACACGTCTATCATAAGTATACTTGAGTAAAATTTAAATGACTGATACACACAGTCAGTTTGGAGAACTACAGAGTTAATTTAAAATGTCTAATATTCGTTGGTTTCAATGTTGAAATCAAGCAGCATTAACCACAACTGAAGCCAATTATGAAGCGCTTAAGATGATTTACTGTTAATGGCCACCAGACGCTCAGCTCTACAACAAGACTAAATTCCAAAAATCAATACATTTTAATTTACGAGTATTATCACTTTTGACAAGTATTGCTCCATTAAGATGACGTTAAAGCTTAAAGAAGGCCACGTTGAAACTATTGGTGAGAGATCACAACTTAGTCAACCAATCGTGAGTGATAACATGACCCAGCCAGCCATTTGTGAAAGGGTTAAAAATGTAATTTGGCATAAAGCCAAACTCCTGGCTTCAGAAACCAGCGACCGATTAGTCAGTCACTACGTCCGTCTTCTATGCGCAGTCTACGTTTGGGACGTGTGAATCTAACGGTACGGCGTAAGGTGAAATGTACTTCCTGTGTCTCCAGAGCGAGCAGGACGAGAACATGATCCAGACAGCCGGCGACGACGTCGATGTCCCCGAGGAGCTCCTGAAGATGGTGGAGGACGACTCCACAGAGGAGGAGCAGAAGGACTCCTTGCTGGAGCAGATGCAGAGCCTTCAGAACATGGACATGGACCAGATAAAGGAGAAGGCCTCGGCCACGATGACCGGTCTGCGGTCCAGAGCTGAGGAGAAGTGCTTTGTGATGTGAGAAGAAGCCATGCAGGACAGATGAGGTGTTATTGGTCTGAAAGCCACTGTAGACCCACAGGTGTGTTTTGAGTTGACGTGGCGGATCAGCCGTCTCAGGACTGTGTGGGGGGCGTTTACGGACCTCCCTTGATTGACATCTCCCTGGCTCAGCCTATATCACCTTCCTTATGATGAGTTATTTTAGGTATATGCAGTTTGCTGACCTCAGCAACTCTGCAGCATAGCTCCGCCCAGATTCAACCCGAGAGGAGGTCCAATCAAAATGAACTCATAACACCGGTGTGGGTGTACAGGGGCTTTGACGGTAAGTGGTGTCAAATTAAACTGAAAGGGCTTTCAGATAAAACCTTAACTACCAACAACTAAATAAATACTGTACAATTCAAACCTTAATGTGTGAAAAACACCATATGTCCGACAGTTAGCTACCTGAGGTATACAAGGGCTTTCTGACTCAGATAATACAAGACCTTCGTTTCCAATCTACATTTTGCTATCCCTGTGTAAGATTGACAAAAACACTTAGAGTAGCCATGTTAAATGTAACTTAATGTGCATTAGTCTGGCTAATCTATGAATAGCATCTGGGCACTTTCCCAGAATGCCGTGGGGAAGAGAACAAGTATGAACAAAAATACAGAACAAGTTTAACTACATTTAAGTAGAAGAATATTTAGTCTAGAAGTGAACCTGTAAGATCAAAGATGTTGAATTGTAGATTGCAACTACAGCATATAACTTGTGTTTTTTTATTCATCTCTACAACTTCGGTAAACACCTGGACAGTATATTCACTTGTTGATTTTGTGCTTTGTGCCTGCTTGTTTCTAATATTTCCAAGTTTTGTACCTTATTAATAAACTCCTGCTAACATCACACTATTACTGATTGCCACAATGTCCTCTTGTGGTGAAAATATTTATTGAAATGTATTGAAAATGTACATTTAAATCTAAAGATATAGTATATATGTAAACTATACACAAAATATTGATAATATACAGTATAGATTTGTAAAAAATAGTCTACTAATATAACCAATAACTGCACGATTATAAGGCCAGGACTGTATTAAGACTGACTGGAGTCTGTGACCAGCCTGACGCTAAAAGGGTAATACTGCTGGTGTCATGCCAGTCCAACACACCTCTGCCTCTGAGGAAGCCCCGTCACGGCTGATAGAGCTGCAGACTGTTGATAAACACGGTCTGCAGCTCATCGATGTCGTCTGTGGTTTCTATGGGGACACTGGCTCGTTCCGGGCCGCCCAGCGCACGGGGGGCCCGGTCGCTGTAGGGCCCGCCGTGAGAGGGGCTGAGGTTGGCGCGGAGGGAACTGCCGCCGCCCCCCGCCGCGCCCAGCAGGGGGTCGTGCACGTCCAGGTAGGGGCGGAGGCGGTGCGGGGAGAGGCGGCCGGGGCTCTGGGCCTGTGGCTGCCTGAGGTGGAGGTGGAGGTGGTGGTGCTCCGTCCCCGGGCTGTGGCAGGGGCTGTGGCAGGGGCTGTGGCAGGGGCTGTGGCAGGGGCTGTGGCAGGGGCTGTGGCAGGGGCTGTGGGGCATGGCGCAGGTCTGGAGGCAGCTGTTGCGGCGCATGGCCCGGTGCAGGTCCAGCCTGGCGATGAGCGGCTTGCCGATGTTGACGCTGCGGGACCAGAGCACGGGGTCGTCGGCGGCCATGCCGGCGAAGGTGCCCTGGAAGCACACGGTGAAGACCAGCTCCTCCTGGAGAGCACAGGGAAGGATTTTTCTTTTAAATGTCCGCTAAATGACCCACTTCTAATTGATAATAAAAAAGGCCTACCAAGTATGGCTGTAAAACGGCTGCTTTAAACGCCTGCAGATAGAAGCTATCGCGTGAGGCCCCTAGCGTGATGCCGCACACACACACACACACACACACACACACACACACACACACACACACACACACACACACACACACACACACAC
>JAOEHI010053992.1:0-14528 GCA_025447815.1 Percopsis transmontana | reverse complement strand
GATACCGTAAGTAAGCATTTTTCTGATTATGTACTGTAATCCTAGTATACCATAAGCATGTGTGAGAATTTCAGAAATGAAAGTAAATTCAGATATTTAGTTGAATTGTTTATTTTCTGTTTGAGATTCTAAACAGATTTCCATCCGACTCCTCTGTACCTGGGATCAGCAACTGTGTGCTGAAAGAGCTTTGTTGTGGTTAATCCATTTAGGCTAATTCAATATGTAAGGATGGATCTCAACATTGCTATGTAAATCAAATACCTCCTTCTCAACATATGAATCCCTTTTACCCATCTGAGTAGATCTGAAAACTGCATTCACGGCTAAAAGGATCATGGAAATTTAAAATCGTACATAAAAAAATTAATGAATGAACATCAAAGGCCATCCCTGGCTAACATAACCTTGCCAATTGCAAGATAGAATACTATTTAAGCCTAAATTAGTTTCTATGGCTTGTTCCTGTAGCTAATCTTCACCACAGATTGAATCTATTGTAGGGAGCGGGTCCTCTCTGCCCAGGTACTGGATGTTCAGATGTCAACCGCCCACAAAGGGGTTAAAGACTTCAGATGCCTCCCTCACGGTTAACATCTCTGTACAGTAAGACACTAATGATGAAAGTGGGCAAATACGGCTCATTAGCCAGCCCTCAGTCTTGCTGTCTGTACACTGTAATTGGCGGGTAAATGATGCCACTACAAACACATGCTTGCTGGTGAGCTTTTGTGACACACAACAATTATCTTCTCATGTTCATGTTTTATGACCTCACACTTAAAAGGGCCAAATACTTAAATACACACCTACCCACGTGAGGCCTAGTGAGTGAAAATAGTCATGTTTTCTCTGTTTGCAGGTTAACTTATGGTTAACTTTGCAATAAAAACAGTAACAGTAACAGATTCTGCATCCAATAGCCTACTGTAATATTAAGTTTCTTTCAGTATAACTATAGTGTGTGATTGTATCTGTTAGCCTGCTGGATAATAAATATCGCTACACCCTTGTTATGCCTATTGTGAGGATACGCATGTAATTAATTTTTCACAGCACTTGTAGGGTTAGCCACACGTCAAGTACGTCGTATCTACACATCTTAAGCATTTAATAATAATATTAATAACGTTGTTTTTTTAATATCTGTTTTACCATACAAATGCAGATTTAGCGTTTGGTATTCTTTAACAGCCTCACAAAGGAGGAGGGAAAGGAGGGAACAGCCTTCTTTGAAAGTATGCGTAGTCTTGCTTCAACTCTTCAAGTTTCCCCACAGTGATATGCCCCTTTTGATATATAATATTACCTTTGATCGTTCAGGGAGGGCGGTAATCTCTCAGCCACCACCTGTAATCATATAAGGTGAAAGACTATATCCAAAGGCTGGTGGTGGAGCTAAAAGGCTTTGATGCTTCACAGGTGTTTTCAGTAATCATTGCAATGTTCATTCCCGTGGCTTTAACCTGATATGATGCATGACAAGTGTATGACACTCCTGTTCAAACTGGATGGCCTCTCTAGACCGCTGTAGGTATGTGCCACTTTTGGAGCTTTGAGAAAGCCTATTGGAATCTGCCAGGGTGCTTAAAAGAAACACATGTGCACAGGTGAGTCTAGTAGCCTAAATGACAAAGGCCACGTGTGGTCTTACATCTGACCCATCGCTTGTAAACCCAAGAGGCCCCCCCAAACATACACAAGTTATTTAGAAAGAGCTAACTCTGCATGTGTCTTCCAGCCTCCAGGAACCTGATGTGGCCTATTATAATAATAATAATAATAATAATACATTTTATTTTTTGGGACGCCTTTCTAAACACTCAAGGACATCTTACAATGCAAATACATAGATTTAAGAGAGTTGGCCAAGATAAAGCCAACTGATAAGCATACTATAGTAGTAAACATTTTATCGTAGAAATAAATAGAAAATAAACAAATAAAATAAAAACAGTCTGGTGAAAGTGGAACAAAGGGTCAAACGTCATAGTCCACATCACGTTGGCTGTGGACTGGGCGGGGATTGTGAGGGGCGATGCGTTGATTCGACCAAAAGGAGCGGACATCAGCAGGAGAGTTGTTGGTTCTGAATGTGTAATTTCGTCGAGACCCACGATGGATATATCGTGGACGACAGAGAATTTCAGGGTGATCAAACAGAGCTGGAGGGGTGATGCAGGACTTTGATTTGAGATGTAGCAGTTCAGCTGCGGTTAATTTGAGAAGAGATGAGATGGGGCGGTGTTATTCATCAGGGGAGAGGCGAGACGATGTTGACTAGATGATACTAGATTATTATGTCACAGTAGAGTCCCTTTGACCACGCTCACAGCCAGGACAAGCATAGGGAACTCTGGTTATGGATTCCACTTCTTCCTTCCACATCCAGTGCATCTGCAAATAGCCCAGACAGGCTGCTATTCCTCTCACAGTCCCCCCCCCAGTCACCAGACCTATCTGCTAATATTAGACCAGACCGGTTAAAGGGCAGGGTCGGTGCTCTAACACACCTTGAAGTCTCCGCCGATCTCTTACCCATATCTCCTCAGCGTTAGACTCAATAACACTAACCAGCTAGCACCAACAGGGACTGTTGGACTTAATTATACGTTGGGAGATCCCAAAATGACTGCCGTCTGATGTTTGCCTGAAGTAAGGGTTGAGGAAATGCCTACGTTGCACAAAACAACAAAGAACCAGCTAGTGAGCAATCGCATGAAGACACACACACACACACACACACGCCCTGCAGACATGCTCAGCTATTTGAAAATATAAACATACACCTACTGACGATTCAGTTTATCCTCTCTTGCTTCAGGAATATGCTCAGATAGCCTGTGTTTATACTCTATGAGAACTTGTTAAGCGGTTTTGTCTCGTTGCTCCAGCTAACAGCTAGGTTACAGCAACTCTGCCCTGTAAACCAACAGGCGTTTTGGCATGTTCGGAGCACTTTGACAATGATTTGCGAATGAAGCACATCTGTGTTTTTAGACGTGACCAAATCAGGGGTCACTGTCTATGACCTAATCTGACCAGACTACTTAACATTTCATCTCATCTGTGAGTAAACCAATCAAAAGGAACGCACCAGCGGTTATCCTAAGAAAAGATATGACTTTATTAATCCCCCGTAGGGGAAACTTCGGTTGACATAGCAGCACAAGGAATATAAAAGAACAGATGCAGAGTAAGCAAAGTTTAAACTGGTGAACTGCGTAGCTTTAGAGTGTTCTAATAGATTCCTATCCCTTGCTTACTTACTGGTTACTTGATGGTTCTGCATTCTACAGCGGACCACGCAGTCCCTTCATTGAGATCAGTGAGGATTAGACCCCACTGAGCCCTCCCCTTCCCAGATCGACAGCCTGGTAGGCCAATAGACCCCGCCACCCCCGTTAATGAATGCCAGCCTGCTGAGCCATATTTGTGTTGTCACTGAGGATTACTTTGGTGTCAGTTTGCTTCCTGGCTATGTGTGTGTGTGTGTGTGTGTGTGAGTGAGTGTGTGTGTGAGTGTGCACGTGAGAGCCAGGCCACAGAGAGCCCAGGGACAGCTGTGCGGGAGCTACATGGGAGGCATCGCGTCCGATCCGGACCAGGAGAGGGAATGAAAGCCCTGGCCTCAGTTGCTAGCGGACACATTACCTACTCTTCGCTTAGCGATGGACATGTAGTAGAGGAACGAAGGTGCGCTCAGCGCCGTGTGTGGTATTTACCGCCAGTATTCTCTGCATCGGGGATAAGGTGGGCTCATACCGGTGTGTGGGAATATGTTAGGCTGCTTAATCCGGGGGGCACTTTAACAACGCCAAGGGCAGTCTGCAGTTATTAAAGGTTGTTCTTTCTTATATTTAAATGCAGTTTGGTGGAGCTGCAACCGCACGCACACACACACACACACACACACACACACACACACACACACACACACACACAGCTCTTTGGTCATTGTTTACACTGCGCCTCCTGTGTGTCTGGGCCCCGCCGGCCCCTTACATCCCTCCATCCGGGGCCAGGGGCGCGGGGTGAAGGGCTGGGGGGCTGAGGGTGGCTGATGAGGTAATTCATCAGTTTCCTGGTGCAGCCCAGATGAGATGCCGATCCATTCGTTTCCTCGGTGGCCCTCTTTGTTTTGTCCCCCCCCGTTGCCACCCTCTCCCCTTGTCCGGTCGCGTGTTTTCACGGCTCCACTTCCTCGCCTCATTTCCACGTGAATGTGCAGTACACACTCCTATTGCATTATTATTATTATTATTATTATTATTATTGGATTATGACAGAATTCCTAATTCATTGCTTGCCTATTCTGTTTAGATTAACGTGTTTCCGATGAAGATGATACTGTACTTTTTACCGTACTTTAGGAGAGTGTAGGCCAACACGACCTATTCATTACAGTCTCCTGGATTAGGGGGTGCTTTACATGACCTGGACTAGTCACGACCGCAGGTAAACATGCAGATTCTGAAGGCAAGTAAATGTAGCCTCTGATAAGACGGTATCTGATGTTGCTCCGTCTCACAAGCCTGGAGGTATTCCCTCCAGCTGTGAAGACATTCGTTTGTCAGGAGTCGGAAAGGGTTGTGGCCTGTAAGCGTAATTCCTTTCACACAGTGTCTTATCAAGACCTTGCCGTTCTCTCTCAATGCTGAGCTGGAAAATCAATGGGCTGTGTGTGTGATCTGATTGGTTGCTCACTGTGCAGCTGAGGTCATTGAAACGACACGTCGTGTACGTCTGAATGTGTCATATCAGGGGTTTCTCATGTCTTGCTCCTTGCACATCTTATCAGACGAGAGCAAGCGCTCGTGGTCGTTCCTGGCGTGTAGTGTAGTGTGCGCGCTGTTGTGTGTTTGACGAACGCCACTTGAAGCGCGTGTAGAAAACACAGCCGGGGCAGTGCTACATAGGCTAGGAATGCAGGCTAAAGACTAAACACTGACTGTCATTCAAACAAATGACCACGCGAGGAGCCCCTGAATCGTAGCAATATCCCTGTATGTAATACTGAGGCACTGTGATCTCTTTTCAACAAACTAATTGTTATCAGAAGTCTGTATTGGCATTCTTCTTTCTCTTGTAGCAGCATGTTGGAAAGACTGTGGCTAATGCTCAGGGTTAAGCCACATTTTGTGTTATCACAGGCTTCTGAGTTTGTGTCCCGCACCAAGATGGCACCACACTGTCCTCTCCCCCCGCCAGGGTAGTTACCTGCTGGTCCTCAACCTGCCGTTTGTGTGAAAAACTGTGCCTATGCATGCATGCATTCATTTACCTCTGCAGGGACACCCATATGCCTCTATAGCTAGCTGTTGCTAGCTATTGCTAGCCAAACGCAGCTAATGTGATACTCTTTGAGTTTGATATCCCAGCCTCAGTTTTAGGAAAGGGGGAATGAGAGCAGAGGTTGAGGTTACAGAATTGTCTTTCGCTATCCCGGATGGTGCGTTGAGGCCCAGGAAGCTGGGCTCCTCCAGCACCCGACGCCAACTCCACACCGTTTGACCAGGATTGGACTCCCGTACACAACCTACGGCATGCAGCCAACTGGTCGCATTCCGCAGCATGTGTGACCTTTCTCTTGGCCTTGACAACAATAGCGTAATGGGGCAGCTGAAGCCTTCTGCCTTGCCACTGCCAGATGAGCGGTTCTGACAAGGTAGGAGCCTTGGAGCTCCGCTGACCCACTTTCTAGGGTTTCCCAGATGCCTTGCGCCATTTGTTACATGCTAGGACGGATATTGGGCTGTTGTTTTAGTTGGTAATAGAATTTGGAATTGGTCATGCTAGCAAGGCACTTGCTGTCCAGAGCAGTGCGGGGTAATGCGACAATATACCTGGCAACACCGTTTCTACCAGGGCATGTTGGAATTGGTGGCCGATGCGTATCTAATTTCCAGAAAGAAATACAAGATGATGATATACTGTATACTGTATACGTTGATATAAAATGAAGTTAATAATAGAGAGTGCCTAAGTGATTTTCCATGATCGGGGTGGACAGGGACCAGAGCGGTGCCCCAGTAGATGTGGGCGGTGTCTCACGCAGGTGGTCTGAAAGCTTTGGACTGTTCTCGGCACTGCGGGAGCAACGCGACGTGGGCGATGGAGTGGGAATATGGGGGAAGGACCGTGGACGGTTCAGGGGTAAAGTAATGCGGAAAGAGACAAAGTAAACGGTCACCGAGTTAACCCTGACCTCTGTAACTCTATCACGCACAAAAGCTAATCGAACGTGTTTTAAAAGTCATCTGTGACTTGCAATCCTCGTGGTTCAGGCAGAACATGCATTGGTGAGCACATGTTGAAACTGCAGTAAGCACAAATATCACTCTGGCATCTTCAAGTGCTGCCTGCTTGCCCCAGCCCGGGTGGTTTGGCTTTAAGGGGGCCAGAGTTTAGTATTTTGGCTGCACAGAGGCGTATCCCTATTCCAGTGAAATTCCAGTATAAAGTTCATCAATTAGACTGATGTGTTGTGGGCCAAGTCGTGATTTATTCATGGTGCTGAATCTAATTTTCTTCGGCTCATTCACGCCCTGTGGCTTTTCCTATTTTGAGATTGCACAAGACCGAGTGCTTCGTCATCACAGCCCTTTTTAGGCCTCTCCTCTCCTCTCCTCTCCTCTCCTCTTCTCTCCTCTCCTCTCCTCTCCTCTCCTCATCTCTCCTCTCCTCTCCTCTCCTCTCCTCTCCTCTTCTCTCCTCTCCTCTCCTCTCCTCTTCTCTCCTCATCTCTCCTCTCCTCTCCTCTCCTCTCCTCTCCTCTTCTCTCTCATCCCCTTCCCTGGGACCTTTAGGTGTCATTGGTATTCAGTAACCGCGCTGCCTGCCGACCAGGCGTTTTCACCTTCTCACTCTCTCCGTCGTGGACACTATAGACACACACTGATTGTCAGCCTGCCAGTGCGTTGTATCTGTAGCTCCCCAGGTGCTTGGGACTCACAAGGCATTAGGGAATACAATGCCAGTCTGTCAAAGCACCGCTCCTTTCTCTCACCTCTGGGGGGCACCGTATCGTAGATGCCCCCCCCCCCCTCCGGGGGACTGTGTAGAAATTATGAAGGTAATGTAATTTGATAGATGATTCTCTCTCCCACTCCCCCCTGACAGCCACTGTGGTGGGTGACACCTTGGGGTTATAAGGCTGTAGGATTTTAAAACAGGATTTCGAGGCATTCGTGCAACTTGAGTCATCTGTCAGGCGCAGGATTGGTCATTGGCCACGTCCGTTTCCAGACTTCAGACAAAAAATAGTTCCAAAACCTTGGAGCTGCTGTGTATTATTTCAGGGGAGCTGTAATAGAAACACTGGGCAACACATTTCTAGAGACAGAACTGTCTTGCGGTTCCCCAAAAGATCCCAGTATTCATCCACTTGTTTTCTGTTCATCTGGCTCCCGTTTGTCCCTTCCTTCCCCTCTCGCTGTCACTGCAGTGTTCTGGCTGCGGTCCCGTTGCCATGCAGAGACCACAACAATGGCTCCTCTCTCTCCGAGCACATCATAGCAGAGGAATGCTTATTTAACACGGCCTTGCAGGGACAGGGAGACTAGCTTCTTGCCCGTCATCCAAGCTGCTTCATAGACTCACGCAAAGCTTATGTCACCAGTCTGCCTGTCCCCCCTGTCTGTCTTTTTGTCCCTGTCTGTCTCGCTAGTCGTCCCTGTTTCCCCTTTCACGTGTCACATATGGGCCATCGCATCTCCTAGACGGATGACAGACCTGAGCTTTTCCGACTGAGCTCAGGCAGTCGTTTCCATTTGGTCTGGTATCTCTGCCGCCGCTAAACACGCGTAGCGAATACAGGGGGAAGTTGGCCCGGCTGTTTTATAAGGCTGTTGCTATACTATGCTACCTTTGCCCAGCAGCTGCCTGCATGGGAAAATGGCTCTGTGACAAAGGTTGCGTCATGCGCATGTCGCTCACGTGAGGTCTTTGGGTAAATATGGCATTATCGCATGGCTTCAAGGAGACACTGAAGGGATAAAGATGACTGAAAGAGCAATGTTTGATGCGTAATGCTGCGTAGCATTGCCCCCCTCTCTCCCCTAATGGGCGTCTGCTGCAAGCCCACTAAAGCTGTTGTATAGCCCAACGCCCATATAGTAAATCTTCAGGTCACACTGTGTCTCTGTGTGGCAGCTCCCTGCGGTCTGTGTTGTTTTTAGCCCGAAGTGTGAATCATTTAAAGCGCGTCGCCCCCAGTGTTCCCCTTCAGGGACGGCTCGGAAGAAGCCCTGTAGTGCGTGGTTTTCACAGAGACTGCCGGGGGGGGGGAGAGCAGACCTCCCCTTTCCAGCGCAACACCGCCGCCGTGGGCGGCTTTGTCATGCTGCCAAAGCCTGGGCAAAGTTATGTTTGAGCAGGAGATTCATGTTCAGCAGCCTGCCAAATGTGAGTCATAGCCTCTGTCCCAACAACACAGGCGGCCGGCTCCTTTTTTTTTTTTAAAGGTACACTCCTCGATTTTCACCACAGCGCCTCTAGAACCCAGAATGTCCTCCCAAGTCCACTGTTTATGTTTGAAACACCCCCGTGTAAGGGCAGGGGTAGATAAGGGGCCAAGGAGCTCTGTAGGGGGTGGAGTAGAGCCAGCCACTCAGATCAGGGACTGATGTTTTTAATATTTGAATATTGCTTGTTTTAATCAAAAAGGGCACGAATTGAGGAGGGTACCTTTAACATCTCTGAGAGCCCAAATGATTGTTGAGCTCTGTTGAGCAGTTTTCTTCTGAGGGAAGGTAGGGTCACGGTCTCTTAAATCATGTTTATTTCCTGTTCTCTCTAAATCAATGTGCTTCTTGGTTCAATAGAAACGCCAAGAGGCCAAAAAGCAATTACACCGTTTGTTCCACCCTGAGTCGGTCCTTCCTCTCAGACCTGACCGTCCCTAGTGGTTCAGGAGTTCGCTGGGCAGGTTGGACATCCAGGGCAGGGTGAATTCCCACTAGGACTTTTCTATTTAAATCACAGCAATGATTTAAAGAAATACATCTGGGCAGAGTTGTTTATCGCTGCATTTTCCAAAGTGTCCTCAATTCAAGGCCTACATAGTTCCACATGGTTGGTTATAAATTCTCTGCGATACAAGTTCTCTGTCCTGTTGTCTTGTCCAAGCATTGTTGTCTTCACTATTGTTATCATCATCGTACTCTCCGCACAGCCCCGGTCTCCACCCCTTACCCTTTGTTGTGTGCACAGGTTGAACAATAAGTCACCCGGGCCGAGCTACACTGGCTAAGCAGTCTAGGAATGAAGACAAACTAGTCGAGTTCCAGCTCTGTGTTTGTTGTTCTTACCATGTGATTTTCACACTTGTTTTCTTCCTGTCTTCCCCTCCGTCTCTGACCAGCGCCACGCCCGGCGGCTGACACCAACTCCGTCAGGCCTGAGCCCGAGGGTGAGAGCAGCCCCCCCGGACAGACAGACCCGGTCCAGAAAATGGAGTCCCCCACGCGGCGGGACACAGAACGGAGAGCGGCCACCCCCACCAAAGCTGACATCATCACCTCCCGATCACCCGTTTCCCCCATGGCCAAGTCTAAAATAGGTAAAACGCTTCTCCATCGGCTTGTGAAATAGAATAGAAGATATAAAGCCCGGCTGTCTGTTAATGGAGCAATTGCACTCTCTCTTCTGGTGGCTCAAACCGATACTGACAAGAAAACATTTCAGCACCAGGGTATTGAAAGTACCACAAGCTTTCCGAAGCGAAGTTAAAACCAAAAGCTGCGGTTTATCTTTGTTTTCACGTGAAACACAATATGCCAAGTGAGAACAATGCAGCTTTGGGTAGCGATAATTGCATTTCTTAAGGAAGTATCCCAGGAAAATGTTGACACACAATCCTGGTGGATAAGTGGCTGGTTAGCGTTGATCACCTTGCCTGGCTTTTCCATGGGCTTTATAATCCTCTCCGCTCCCTGGCGAAAGGTGGGCTCATGGAACCTAAATGGGCATTAGGCTTAACCTGGGGGTTGTACCATGACCATGGCAGTTTCCGCAATGCCACCACTTGTCCCGGTCACAGGAGCTAACCGTGTGCAACGGAGCTAGCTTGGGTTTTTGTGGATGTAAGACCCCTTTCATTCCCGTTTATTGTTTTCCATTATTCCATTAACTGTGTATAGCTTAAGGTGATCTGGATTAACCAAAAAACAAACTGTTCCTGAAATCCTCAACAAGCTCTGGAGGAGCTTGTTGGTACAAGCCTGTTGGAGGAGCTTGTTGGTGTGCATTTTCCGTTCATCCGCTCTGTTCTTGAGAATTAGTGTATGAGGCTTCAGGTCTCTAGAGTCTTAAAGTGACCCTCACAAAGTCCTCTATCGCTGAGTGCAGCTCCTAATTAGTGAAATGCCATAGTGGAGCTTCAAGCTTGTAGCTCAGTGGGGTACTGGGGATGGCCTGCTTGGTTAAATGTTGGCTCACGTCAGCCCCTTCCCTATGATGGCGGAGATGACACTTGGCTACTGTCTACGAGCCGGGAGGTGGTCTCGGCGTTCATTCTGTGTAGTCACAGAATGTCACTGTGTAGTCACAGTCGGGGGTTGATGCTTCAGTTCTCCTCTTTTTGATACAAACGTGTTGCTATGGACTGCCTGTAAAAGCACAGGATGTCCTGCGTGAAAGAGTTAAATAAGCCATTGGCTCTGCCCAGTGGGATCTGTACATCACACCGCATGGGCTGCACTTGCTTGCCCTGTACGCTTGTTTCTGAGGAAAGCTGTGTCTCTCTGGCCTGTTTTCCCTGTGACGTCTTCTAAACCACAGGCCCACCTATAAATACCAAAGTGGGTTAGAGGTTGCTATTACTGTTCCAGATTGTTCTCGTGTGCTATGATTAATACCTTCACACTAATAAAGCCTTCTGAAGCAGGAGTTCCTTTGATGTGAACCGTATGTGTGTGTGTGTGTGTGTGTGTGTGTGTGTGTGTGTGTGTGTGTGTGTGTGTGCGTGCGTGTGTGTGCGTGTCCAGATAGATCAAGATAGCCTATTTAGGCCTTTATAGAATGCCATTTCGGCTGCTCTGGAAAAGAAATGGGTCTAAATATGGTTAAAAGTGCAAGAGTCACATAGTCCAGCTAGAGTTTCTTATTACGCATTAGGCTGTTATGCAGAAATTTCCCTCGAAGCCGGTGGAATTAATTTGACCATAATCGTATAATAAAATAGGGCTCTTTATGATTGATTTGTGAGCCGGTATGGGTCAGGGTCTGTGTTTTCCCAGGAAGTAGGTCTCTGCTCCACGTTGGCCTCCGGGTGGCACTGTGGTGTCGGCTTCTACAAGGTCAAGAAAGGAGGGGTTGGAATGTGTGAGCAGACACCAGCTAGATATCACAATGTGAGGAGATATGTAAACTACACACCTCTAGAAAATATGATGGCAGATTTTTGTCATTCCTGAAAGAACATCTGGGCGTAAGCAATAATATCATATTAGCGTCATCATCATTTATTTAACACATTAACACATGGGTTTGTTTTGATATGTTTCTCCATGCTGTAACACAGAGAATCTATCGAAAGTCCAACTTGGCAGACCTGAAGCTAATATCAAGAAGAATTACATTTTAAGACACAAGGGATATCAATATCTTTTCATGGCTAGTTGAAATCACTAGTTTTGTTGCAAAACAAACATGCCCTATTTGGTGGAATGGAAAAGAAACATGGCACCATCTCATTGATTTATTGACGGCACAGTGGAACCCCTGCTTCTGAATGGAGGGGAGAGGTTTATGTCCTCCTTTTGAAAAAATTTAACTGTTTTACAGACTGTAGTCTTAATATTCTATTAGATATTATAGGGTAATGCTTATTTCCCCCAGAAAATGGATATAGGGCACTGTGTAAACTTATTCTGGATTTATTTATGTTTATGTTGTGACTGCCTGAGTTCCATCAGAAGGCTGCTCAGAAAGCTTTAGTTTACATCTAAATATGGACCTTCCATCTCGTACGGAGGAGCTGGGACATGAATCGCAGACTAAACTTGCTAATAGAGCCAAACATCTGGTGTGTTTAGGGTTCAACATACAAGGAGACCTACAGTATATTGCTGTAGTATTTTTTTTATTTTTATGATCTAGCCTAATAGTTTAAAACCCCCATGGCTACCAGATGGTTGTATAGTTTCAGATACAGAAAAGTATGACTAAATGACTTTCAAATTCACTTGTTGTCTGAATACTCTAGCGGTCCTTTCATATTCCTTGACGGCAGCTATGAGCAAGTATTTATGCAGTTCTACTTCTACACAGATACTTATTTATAGCACTATCTACACTATCTACATCTATCTAAGGCCAGTTATTCCTTAGTTTATACTGTATGACTGTATAGGTCATAAGGAGAATATACTTTATGGCTGAACCAGCCCAAGGGCTTCTAGAAATCCTTCTTGGTGTGCTCTCGAGGTACAAAAAATCCAGACATTAAAACGTGAATGAGATTAATAAATGGCACTTTGTCCTTTGTCATTCACACACTCTTCTTCTGTTGTCTCGTTCTGCTCCCAGACATCAAGTCAGACGACAGGCAGAAACTTGCCAAGGAGCGCAGGGAGGAGAAGGCCAAATATCTGGGTAAGTGGAGAGGAGGGGGTATGAGGACAAGCTCTTTACACAGGAAGAGAGCGCCCCCTAGTGTTAGAGGTGAAGACGGATTTCTTTCCTTTTTTTTTCTGCTTTTGTCTGCATCACCGCTGGCTTGGTTTTGAGCTACAGATGGTGTGCACATTTCTCACAGAGACCCTGGGAACAACAACAGTGCCTCAAGTTGGAAACAAGGCCAACATGAAGAAGCGTTTATTTTCTGTGTGCATGCTTAGCCACTCCTGCATTTGCAAAAAAACAAACAAACTGCCTATTGTGTCTTATTTGACTCGCCACCACTCAACATTTTAGCGCACCACAACTATAAAATATATTTTAACCCACTGCCAATTGGCACAGACGACTGATGGAAAGATTTGGTGTCTACACGGCTTATTTTCTGTCATGTGGGCTGCCTCCTCATAGCCAGTTAGTCGATTCATTGGTCGGTTTGGTCTTACCTCACCAATACTTTGCTCAATACTTTGATTAATCAGTTTTATTTAATTTAGTTATTTTCTAAAAGACTAAAACTATAAGCACATTTTCGGTATGCGCTAGACTTAAAGAGATGCATGTAGACTTTAACACATTTTACCGGTTTGTGGATGAAACTGACTAATCGATTCATCGACAAGTAAGGTTTATCTTAGGGAGCGCAGTCCTGCTTGTAAGATGGCTCCTTGACTGCTTAACACCTGCCTGTCACACCCGCACTGCTTTGCACGATTGACAGTTGCCTGTGTCTCTCTCTCTCGCCTGTTCCTACCGCAGAAGAACTCGGCCAGTTGCAAGGTAAGCCGCTCACCTGCTTTTCTGTGGTGATTTGGTGATGGTGCTGTACATTTTGGTGGCGGGGGAATCCGTTTTAACCTTCACCTTGTAGCTTAGCGTGGGCATTGAAATCATTTGGGATTTATTTCAATCATGTGACTATTGTAATCATCTGTTTTCATCCTAGTGCTTTTTGTGTGTATTGCTGTTGTTCTTTTGATGTATCCTAGTGAGACATTAACATCACTTTCTGGATTACATTACAAGTCTAGATACCTTCTTTTTAACTCATTCATATAACTATCTAACCCGGTCCAATCATGTTTGCATGAGAAACTGTTATTTTGGTTGACAAACAATGCGTCCCAGTGACCCGTTTGGTTGAGATCTCATTCTCTGCCCTGAGTTTGACCCCCTCCGTAGAGACCACAGCTCTTTCCCGCCCCATAGATACTGGCTCTTATTTAAGGCCAACACTTCGTGACCACCCGCCATGCTGCTCTGATTACAATGCTCCTGGAGAAATGAGAGGGCTTTGGAAATGCTCACAGCCACATTTACCTTGGCTGGGATTTTCCATGTCAACAACTGCGCCTTGTAAAACGACCTCGGAACCATCGCTAACAATACAGAGACATATTTTGAGCTTTAATGTGTATTCACAGTTCTCCAGTACACAGCTTCTGTGTGTACGTGTGATACGCCACACGTTTCACCTCAGGGATCAACGAAGTGTTATTGCTTGTTTACGTTTCCCCCCCCCTTTGCTATTGGATTGGGACACAGTGAGGGGTTAGTCTCTGACGCTGTGAAGCTAAACATCAAACAGTCCATTGCAGGAAACTTTTTTAAGTAAAAAAAAGGCATCTGGCCTCGTTTACATCATATTTAGACAATGACGCTTCCTTTTACTCACGTTTTATAGTAATGGAGGCAAGCTAAATGTTCTTTTAAAAAAGGAGAATTCACGGCCCAGCTGTATGTCCAGTCAATACGCATGCACCATAACACGTAGCATTACGCGACTTACTATCTATTGCTATCCATTAGTATCCATGCTGGAGGCAGGATATTCTAGTGGTAGGTGTGTTGGTATCCCAGCCACTAGACCAAGACCACAACAAAATACGGCCCCCAACAGGCAGGGT
>JAOEHI010053991.1:2335-14528 GCA_025447815.1 Percopsis transmontana | reverse complement strand
TCTCTCTCTCTCTCTCTCTCTCTCTCTCTCTCTCTCTCTCTCTCTCTCTCTCTCTCTCTCTCTCTCTCTCTCTGATATTTTGCATCAGTCTGAAACACAGGCCCTGGTGGTCTCTCATTAGCACGGAGCAAACGACCACCCTGGCTACAATGTTCATTAAACAATAAATACATGCACGTTATGGGCACACTGGGCATTTACAGTACTGTACATTAACCAGTTAAAGAATCCAAGGTGCATCATGTGGTTCGGTGAAGAGACAAGGATTACTGCACAGTCACGCTGAGCTTCTTTGCTAAATGGGGCTATGAATACCAAGACTGACAATCACATGAAACGCATTAGGCAAAATAATCAAGTTTGGTTCTTAAAATAAGTCTCAAGTCGTCACACACGCGCCAACGCATGCACACACACGCACACACACGCAGACTTGAGAGTTTGTACGCTATAGCTGGTATACTATCGAGGAAGTGTAATAACTGGATACAGATAGTGATATAGGCACTGTGAGTGACACGTAATAAATGATAGTGCTGACTCACACACACACACACACATCGACGGAGCTACCTATCAGACAGGACAGCTCTCTGCTGGCTCAGACAGCATTAGATTTAACAGGCGTTTAGCCCCATGCCTCCTCAGCAGCACAGGTAATTAAACGGCGGAACAATTACAGGGAGGTGCAAGCTAGGAGGCACAGGAAGGGATGGGGCTAATGCATAGTCTACCAGAGTCTACCACAACATTATCTCACAAGGCAGGAAGTCAGAGACACGCTCTGTCAACAGTTCTGGGGGCTCTCGGCGCCTCCAGGGATGGCTTGGGTTTATATGAAGCCTAAATGATTTATCATCAAGTGGCGGTATTTTGAGAGCAGACGTTCACTTTCTGGCTATTGTGATAGAGGCAGAAGCTTGCTACAGCCAAGGTGTCATGGTGTGGTGTCACCAAAATTGTTTTTTCTTTGTAAGGGAAAGGTTGTTAAGTCTTGATGCATGTACCTGTACCCAGGTACTGTTTACGATATCTTAACCACAATAATGGTTCTTTTAGTCATGTTAGGCTCTGAATTTAGTCATCATTTCAACTGCCAAATAATAAGTACTATTCATGATAATATGGCTCATATGGCAAAACCCATATGGGCAACATTGTTACTCCAACATTACAAATTAAATAACCTCAGCTATATAAGCCTGAAGAAATGAGGGTAGATATTGCAGAATTTGGTGGATATTTTCCATCTTTATAACCTGGCATATAGGTGCATTGGCTTGCTGCTAGCAAGCAGTTCTAAACCAATGAGGCATTGCACCATAAAAAATCCACAAAAGAAGACACGCTATCAAAGGTGGGAGGAAGCGGAAGAAGGTGGACAGGGATTAAGTCTTTGCCAGGTAGGTTTATGAGTCGCTGACAGGACCAACCATGAATAACTTGGCAAGCTGGAAACCGAACTGACTTGCTGCAATGCTGCCACATTAATAAAAGCCTGACATACTGTAGCCCTACAGAGATGGGTATTAGTGGCTTGCATTAAATACATAAAAATATTACAACTACCATCGGTAGTTTTGAGTTCTTGTTAGCAAAAGAGGAAAGCCCTGGGCTGCTCCTTTACCCACAGGAAAACTTGGAATAACTTTGGAATTCTCTACGGTGCCACTAACCGCCCCTTGCCGGAGCAGCTGGACTAAACATCTGCACTTAAGAGAAAGGGAAGGAGAGAGAGAGCAAGATGGAGAAAAAAAGTATGCTGATTTATGTGACACATTTCAGCTAATAACATCCTCTGTTCCTGCCTTTCTGTCATGTGCTTCCCATCTGTCATGCTATCTTTCCATCAGACATATGCTGCCATGTGGCCATCAGTACAAGCCCACACAGCGTACAGCACGTCTGAACCAGGTCGGGGGGTGCTTGCTAATCCCATGCAGCTCACTCAAGCAGCACGTAGAATGGGAACAACGGTACTTAACGAGTCTGGACACAATTATATCAGGAATACACTGCTCTCCTACATCCCTACGTCGCTCCAAATACTTTCTAGATACATCTTCCTTCCACAGATCCATCGCTTCACCCTGTGTGTCGAAGAGGAGGAAGGGATGACCGCTTGGGGAGGAGAGGAGAGGCAGGCGAGGAGCTGAAGACAGCTTCAGAGAAAGGCAGGCCGGAGAGAGACAGACAATAGCAAGAAAGAAACAGAGGAGCAGGAGAAGCTTTCTTCCAGTCAATCAAGTCAGATGGTAACACCTTCTCCTGAATCTCTCCATTCCCCTTCCTCTGTCCAGTGCTCTCATCTCTCCATCCCCCCGCCCCTCCGTCGCCTACAGAGGCTGGCTCCAGGTCCTGTCATCCCAACCCCAACCTCTGCTCCTCCATTACCCTTCTTTCCTCTGTCCAGCCAGTGGAATGGGGCATTATGGGTGGGGGCCGTCAGTCAGGGAGGCAAATAGGAGAGGCTGATAATAGTGGAACAATGGGCCCAAGAGAACGAGTGGAAGAATGGGTGTATATTGGATAGAGAGAGAAAGGGAAGGGCATGAGAGAGAGAGAGATGGGGTGAAAAGAGATGATGTGGATCAGTAGAGCGTGCTAAGGAATCATCTGATTGGCTAGCAGGGAAAGGCTGGATGGAGGGGCTGCAGATGGTTGAAGAAGAGAGAGGGGATAGTTGGGTCATTACTGTAGAAGATGGAGGAATCAGGGGGGGCAGACATAACGCTTTGTTTGTGCCAAGACAGTCGTCGTTAGATAGATAGATAGAGAAAGATGGGAGGATGGGGGTAACAGATAGATAGTTGGAAAGGAGTGGGAAGGGAGGGGGAAGGAGGGGGTGTTTGCCTGATTGTGGGCCTCGTTATAGGCAGATTGTCTGGGAGAGAGGGCAGGGAGACGGCTGGGGGAAGGATGAGCACTGAAGGATAAGTTCTCTGAGGATTCTGTTAGGAATCATTGGTAGTGAACTGAATGTCTGGCTGTACAGCTTCCAATAGGACAGCTGTTCATGGGAAGGTTTAGATGTGTGTGTGTGTGTTTGAAAGAGAGATTAGTGAGAGTCAAGGCAGAGCAATGTCACCACTTTGTCTCCAGAGAGAGAGAGAGAGAGAGAGAGAGAGAGAGAGAGAGAGAGAGAGAGAGAGAGAGAGAGAGAGAGAGACTCACCTGCACGAGGAGCTCCAGCTTCCTGTCGTCCAGTAGATGGACTTGACATCGCCTCCCTTCCGTCATCTAAGAGAGAGGGAGAGGAACAGACATGTTTGTTGAACCAGTCGCCACAGGCTGAAACATAGTAGGTCACATTCTAACTTTGATACAAAAAAACAACAACAGAATAACCCCCCCCCCCCCCCCTAAAAAAACAGACAAAGTCAAATAAGTTGCTGTCGCTGAACAATTCGCATGTGTGACTGGAGAAATACCTCTGATATTTGAGGTATAAATGAGGTACAAACTGCGTGTGTGTGCAGTGTGCGCACGAGTTCACCGCACATGTGGAGTTTCTCTGCTCTTTAAGAGGAAGTGGAGACCCTGAGGAACACAAACACCCCCTTGCCCCTCCTACACTTCCCTCACATCTGCGGCAGTATAGGAATGGGGGGGGGGGGGGTTGCAGAATCAATGGAGAGGGAGGAGGACGGGAGTAGAGAGCTCAGGGAGGGGAGGGTGGTGCGGACTTCTGTGTGAAAGTCCTGTAACACGGTACCTGTCATTCCAAACCCTGCATAGCCTAACAGCCTACATGAATCCTCAGCAGAACTGGTTCCCAGGCTTCACACAACAGGATCACATTGGCCACCTCAGGCTCTTGCAATCTGGTGAGGGTTTGAGTCCACAACGCCTATGTTGCACACACACCACTCACCGCTGCAGCTTGGCGGCATGTTTACGGTCTAGCATTAGCGGAGAGCTGAAGGAAGAGGAGAGGCAGAGTGCTGTATGGAGCCTGCCAAGGTGTTTGCAGGTGTGAGTCCACGTGAGTGTGAGTGTGTGTGTGTGTGTGTGTTTGTGTGTTTGGAGGCTAGCAAGTGCTTTGAAGGACTCAGTTTACCCTCCCACTACCCATTTATCTCCTGTGGTTTATGGGTTTAGATGGGGTGCACTGCACCTGCACAACCACATGAACGCCACACACACACACACACATACTCACTCATGTTTCAAAATGTTGCCAGTAGTTTTCATCTTCCGCCCACACAAATGTCCTTGGGTCAGGTTACCTTTCCAGAACTTTAGTTTTACTGTGATTACTACAGAGTACTAACTCAGCGCTGGGTGCTGACTTCACTAAAATGCTCCTCAATGTGATCTAAAACTCCAGCCTAAACTTACTTTGCCGCTAGACACAAGTTACCTGGTATTGTACACAAGTTATGTAGTATCTGCTGAATCCTACAAACTGCAATGCAGACAGTGCACACACACACACACATTCCCCCTACCCCTTGGTCTGTTCGCAGTAGCCTGGGAATAGCACAAATCGTAACATCAAGGCAACTAATCATTGACTGTAGGCTAAATTTAGAAAGCCAGATTTGACCAGGATATATTCTTTTTACTCTTAACAATAATGTGGTTCCGACACATTACATTTACATTTTCAGCATTTAGCAGACGCTTTTATCCAAAGCGACTTACAATGAATACATTTGTTAACAGTATCATGTAACAAGGTTACTTCACCTATGCACATGCTGCTGACTTTTCCATCCATAGCAATGCCAAATGTTTCTCTCAATAGCTTGTTGTTATTGGTGCTAAGAATAAACTACAAAGCAATTCATCATAATCTAATAGTCTTGCATTGTGAGCCAACATACTACAGTACTTGTGTCTCATTTACACTGTTTGGAAGACTGTTAAGACTGTTCTCCATGACAAGAATCAATGCATACGCTGTCACTCTCAATTTTGACCAATCGGGCCATCCATTGCATTGTTTACATGGACTTACCATGCTTGTAGGAGGCTACTTTACAATAATAGAACAATTGGTTGGAAGCTGCCCCAAGCACACAAATGATGACGTTACAGCTATGATTCCTTTAGAATTCCGATGAGAATACACAGCTAAAGACCCCAAGCTACCATAGAGTGACTCATAACATACTAAACTACCCACACTGGTTTGAATTGGCTAACCCACATCCTTAAACGCCTGACTCGGTGATACGAAATTGTAAGACATAAGCAACCAGGAAACATAAGCAACCAGGAAACAGGACGGCGAGACATGACAGCGCCAAAAGCAGACAATTTAACAGTGATGCTTGGGCGACGGAGAGGACAACCGATAAGACCTACCTTTCAGATTCTCAGTGACGCTCCCACACGCAGTACCGAGGCAGGGATAGGTTCTTGGTGCCCAAGTTAATCCCAAAAATAAAATGAAATCTGTTACCACCAGCTCCACGAAATTCCCCTATCCCGGCCTAGGGGAGGCACATCAGCATCCATGTTAGTGGCCGGTGCCACTCGCAGCATAAGCGACGCAGCTCCGTGTTATTCCCCGTGTCTCATAAGCGTTACAATTCTCGAAAAGCCAGATATCCCATATCCTTGTCAGAAAAGCTGACAGAGAATCTCAGAGGCTTGACCGCTTCCCATGCAGCGGCTGTGCTGCTGTTGCTATTCAATGCTTCCCCATCCTCCTTTCGAAAGCACTGAGCTTCTCACTGGGCCAGTCCCAGTCGACCCCCCTCCCTCCTTCTCTATCGTATTGCAGGTGTTGCGCCGCAATTGTTTCCCTCACCGGAATGGTTACCTTGCGTAAGAGCTTCTTTTTTTTCTTTTCTTTTTTTACATAAACATCAATAAGAACTTGAATTAGGTTGACACAAAAGCACATTGCACAATAATACACAAATGATAAAATAATAACAAATTCATTGTAAAGATTTTCTTAAGCGTACAAATAGTAGGCAAATCGACAAATAATGATGGGGAAACAATTCCAGCACAACACCCAGACTACCCCCTCTTCATGCTGTACCGTAGCACCGGCGCGGTACACACATTGTGTGAACGTGCAGACATACGACCGAACCAAATAACGCATCACCGAGGGGATGAATATTACGTCGTTTTAATGAATATGTTCAAAGTAAATTGTTTTTCAGTCCACTGTCCGTTGTAATCAACGCTGCTTTGAAAACACGGAGATAATGGAGCCAAGACGTGGGGGCGGGGAGAAAGAGTATGGGGAAATTTTCTGCAGCAGCTCATACAGCAATGAGAAACTGCAGGCGTCTCTCTCCCTCTGTTTCTGTCTGTGTGTATGTGTGTCTGACTGTTTGCATTTAGTGCAGCAATGTGTGCATCAATGGGGAATCAAGCCCCCACCCCCCTCTGTCTTTATGTCAGTATTTTTAAACACAGATCTCCCTCCTCAGGTTTGGCTTGCCTGTCTTAAGGACAGCCGTTAAACTGAATTTCATTGAGTAAGGCCCAAATTAGGCACTTGTGTTCACATTACACATGTCGGTGCAGCAGCCGTTAAAACCACAACGTGTTAACATAACAAATCATTGAGTTTTCAAAACCATAAATAGCCTACACCTAGATGTATGATCTAAAGGCAGGTCCAAACTCACATTCACATTTCACTTTGAAGGATTCAAAAAGATCTTGGCTTGTATTTTGTTATTATGTGTGACAAAAAACGAGGCAGCATATAATGACTCCATATGTCATGCTGAAACTGTTGTCAAACCAACCCTGTTTTTTCAAACTAAGCTAATGCCTTTCATCATCACTTGCATGTTGGCCACAGAGTGCCAAAAGGCAAAGAAAATAAGCATCATTTGGCATAAGCACAATTGAAAATGAACCTGCAATGAATCACGTAAGATGATAGGTGATGCTTTGTCCGATAAATCCATCTAAAAATCTTTCCCAAATATTCAGCTCTATAAGCTATCTACTGTGTATATATAGATGAAAAACCTTTGTTGCCACCAGTACAGAGTTTTAGCTTAGCTTGCTCAATGTAAGGTCAAATGAACATAGAGGAGGTGTATCCTTTCACTACTGGTGAATATTTCTGTTTCTGGATATTTTTGGCCCGTTCCAGACACCGGAAACTGGCCTGTCCAACTTAAACATCTCCAGATGACTCTTTCTTTGGCTTTAATACACCCTTCCCTCCCTCTCTTTCTCCAGCCAAATCTGTCTTTATTGGCAGCTTCCTCAGTTAGCTATCACAAGGGTCCTGTTGTTACACCAAGACAAGGCTGCGGGACGGGAAGGGGACGGCAAAAACGGTTAAGAAAGTAAGAGAAAGGAAGAGAGCGGGTGAGGGAGAAAGTGGAGCCAGTAGAAAAATGTAAAACAAATAGTATTGTTCCTGTTTGGAATGGACTTACACACCCTGAAGCTGAACTGAAATAGAGAGAGAAAGAGGAGAGGGGGGGAGACAAAGATAAATGAAAAGGTACAGTAGGAAGGAAACAGGTCAGGAAGGAACAACATACCCACGATGTGTGAGCTAGTTAGTGATGGCCATGCACCTTATGTACCCTTTCCCTGATCGTGGCTGTTGGCAGGACGAACAAGGTGAGAAACACTTCTAGGTGTGACATGCTCGGGCCATTACAGAGCCTGGTTGTGGAGCCTGTGGGCTTTCATTCTGGGTGGAGGTGTGGTCGTCATGAGGTGCTGATCTGAATTGTTTCTATGGCTATAGAGGTCCAAAGGGACAAATCTGGAAGGGCGAGGTGCATTTTCCAGGTCAAGGTTGTGAGAGTCAGGTTTAAAGGGTCAGCAAGGGGGAACAGTCGGTGGTTTGTGGTAGAAGAAGTAACCTATATTGGTAGAATGGGATATAAACAGTGCCAAACGGTTAATTGAAACAAGATGGAGAATGTCTTTAACTACACTGCGGTCGGGTTGGGAGATTGGCCTACACACTGCAGGGTCTCACTCTCTGTCTCTCCCATGTTTTGAGAGAATAAACAAACACAGACTCGTAGGCTGTGTGACACAAGTAATGGTATGGTAATTTATGATACAGAGAACATTATGGCTAAATGCAGGCGTCAGTTTTAAGGCAAGGTTATCATATGGTACAGATTAGATTACTGCAATCTAGCCCTCAACATTAATTTTGGTCAATTCTCTAAATTTATATGTGACAGTAAACTCATGGATCAGCAACAGTGGAGGCAAATCCAGTGTTGTCGGTTGGTTGGAGTATTGGCTGAGACTGAGCAGGGAGGGTCACGGAAAGGCAGCCAGGAATGTCTAGAGAAAAGTCTGACCGGGAATATCTGTTTTGTTTGTGCATGTGTGTGTGTGTGTGTGTGCGTGCGTGCATGCGTTCGTGCATATGTTTTTGTGTCTGTGTGAGCCCCACCCTCCTGCCCTGAGTGACAGTGGGAGTGAAATGTGGTTCTAGTTAATGTGGTTCTAGCCTCCCCAAATCAGAAACACACTGGCACTTCAAACGAGATATTTCTGTAGCCAAGCCCATGTTGGTCTCCATTTACTACAAATCTTTATTCCCAGAGTTTCCAAAGCAGTTCCCCTTTTTTTCCCTGAACGTTTTAATAAAAGTTTCAGTTATTGTTCCCGCCTTTTCCTGCAGAACCAAAGATGTGTCTGGAGTGTACACGGTGAGACCTGGTTACGGATTCTGAACATGATCCAGCTGTGATGGATAAACATGCAGGCATCAGCCAAAAAAGGATTCAAAAAGGTTAGCAGAATCCACACATCCCAATGAAGAGCCTCTATATCTAGATTTCCCTCTGGAAAGTCACATAGCTTTATATTTTACTCATGGGAAGCCATGGGAAACATGGCTAAGATAGACATTTTAATTCAGCTAGAATCCAAGGAATGACAAAGACAAAGCACATTTCTAAGCCATTATTCTAGAGATAGTACTGGAGAGCAGAGTTGTGGTCGAGCAAGGTAGCTTCACTCCCAGAGCTTATTAGTGGTTAAAAATCTCTCTCTCTCTCTCTCTCTTTTATCCATGCATTGTCTGCTCTTTACTATTCTGTTCTTTTATTAATGCCAAAACTGTGTAGCTGAGAGAACTGGGTCAGACATCCGTGATACGCAAACATGCACACGCACACACACTGCCTGAAGTTAGATTTAATACAGCAAGCTGTGAAACAGAGGCAGGGCCAAAGAAAATGTCTCCCTGTATCATACCCAGGCAGATAAACGCCTCTCATGGCCACAGAATGACTAGACTGTGCCACATTGTGTGCCCTCACCAGAACCAGCAAGTCACCACCGGTCGCTCAAAGCTGGACGCCCACATTCCCTCCGTTTATGCTCACCTGTCACCTGCATCACCACCACCACATTTTACGGATGAGCTGATCCCTTAATAGTCAAGTATAATTATATGGCCCTGTGTCCCAAAGGAGGGACAGGCCTCCTCCTCTTCCTCAGCTCTGTCATTCATTTCTTCATGGTGAGCTGTGCCCCCTAGTGGCATTCCAGTCGAAAGGAAGCACTTGTGTTTGTTGATCAAGCCATCGTGTGTCAAGCCTACGATGGCTTGACACACCGACACACGCACATTATACACAAACACTTGTGTTTGTGTATAATGTGCGTGTGTCGGTGTGCGTGTGTACCCATACATCTGCTCTTCATTTGGTGGCTGAAACAGATACAGGAGGCCTCAGGTGGTTCACAGAGCCAGAGTAGCTCCTGAACAAGAGACAGAGGGTAGATAAGAACACACAGCAGCAGGCTAACAAGGAGAGCATGGAGGTTTAGAAGGACGAGGCCACATTCTTCAGGCTCCTGTCTCAATGAAACGAATGCACAACGAAACAACGTGTGTGATGTTCAAGGATCTTGTGTGCGTGCGTGCGTGCGAGCGTGCGTGCGTGTGTGTGTGTGTGTGAGAGAGAGACTCGCTGGGGAGGGATCTATTTCCACTGCGCTCTCCTCTCACTTCATCCATAATTTACAGAGTGAGAAATCACCTCAGACCTGGCTGGCCCTGCGTTCAGCGAGACCGCCGCCACGACGCATGCCTCTGGACGACGCATGCCTCTGGACGACGCATGCCTCTGGACGACGCATGCCTCTGGACGACGCATGCCTCTGGACGACCATGGTGGCATGAGAGGAGGAACATTGATGATCACTTGTGCTCTTGATACAGTATATGTGTGTGTGTGTGTGTGTGTGGTTGTCCAAGCCCTTTTCTGACAGTAAGCCTATTGAGCCGTGTCGAGTGATCAGTTATCATCCTTGACCTGTCCTAACACTGTAAACACACACACACACACACACACACACACACACGCACACACACACACACACACACACACACTGCCATCTACCTTGTGCTAAACTCAAGGTCACTGTGCACTGCAGAGAAGTTGAACTCCAGCGACCTCCTCGCTGTCCCAAGAAGAGACTGAATACCAAACACTTCAATCGTTTAATGGCCTGAATATTAAACAGCCCTGTGTGTGTGTGTGTGTGTGTGTGTGTGTCACCGTGCTAATATATTCCACTAGCCTATTAACATGTTTCTTGACACCACAACAGCAGGGAAAAGGACAGAAGGGAGTTTGTTTTAGCAAAAAATGTCCAAATCCTCCTGTCTGTTTGAATGTGCGCGTGCACGAGCACAAGAGTGTGCACGCCTAACCAATTAGGGAGGCAGCCACAGAAAGATATTCAGAGCTGACGACCTTCTTTCCTCATAATAAGCCTTTGGCTTTTAAAAGCACCTGTTAGCTGAGTGACGTGTACACAGTGCATGCTGTCAAACACACACTGAAACCACAGCCACCCCCCGCCACCCACACCAACCAGACACTCCCCCATCCTTTAAGTTCCAAACAATAGTTGCCGTGACAACAAGTGAGAGATCCAGGCGTCTAGGCCATGTGAACTGTGCTTGGTATGTAGGGCAGTCTGAAGGAAAGACAATAGCGAGCCACTATAAGAATGAACAACAAAAACTTATACTGTAGCATGGGGTGGGTGAATGGGGGGTGGGGGGGGGGGGTAGAGTTAACTGTCTTCTGTAAAAGCCATGCAGCCGGGTTGACGAGAGCATTGCGATCCCTGGTAGCGGCGTAAAGTCAGCATACTGTATGTCATGTTTTACTGTTAATCTAAAACAATATAAACATGTGCCAGTGTTGTTACCAATACAGCGACGCCCTCGGCGGGCCATAGCGGTTCATGTGACGTATGAGAGCTCCTGTGCAGAGCGGACTAAGGCAAATAGAAACTCATTTTAACCAAGGACAAGGTGGGCTGGTAGGAGAGACAAAATCAACTGGAGAGCAGCAGACAGACACACAGACAGGGACGGAACAGACGTGGCGGAGAGATAAGAGGAGTGTGTGTGTGTGCATGTGTATCTGTGTTTCATCTCCCCCGCCCCCTTCCAGGTTCTGCTGTGAGCCGCTCTAATGACAGATAGGACCGGGGGAGAAGGAGCTATATCTCCCATCACAGGCTATGTCCTGCTGCCTGCGGTCTGGCCTTGCCTCAGCTGAGCTCTGCAGCCGGGATTTATCCTCCCCTGGTTTTGGCTCAATGTGACTCTGCTCCATTACTAAACACTCGATCCTTCTGAGCCAGGCTAATGAAAAATGACCCATCTCATCTGCAGGGAGAGACCCTCTGGCAAGGGTGTGTGTGTGTGTGTGTGTGTGTGTGTGTGTGTGTGCACTGTGTGTGTGTGTGTGCACTGTGTGTGTGTGTGTGCACTTCGTCCTGCCCAGAGGGAATCCCGTCATTGTGAAATGTACTGAATGTCTTCCATTTGGCTCGCTTGCCTCAGGCAGAGCCAATATATGAAGGTGGGGTGTGGAAAGAGTTTGGTCAATAAATAAAAACACATATTCCATCTCACGCCGCCGTCACAGGTGTGGATTGCGATCATTCTTCTTCAGCTCTCAGTGTTTAGATTTTTCTACAGAAGAATCTCCACTTAATACAGTACATTCATAAATATTCACTTTCTACAGTGTATCTGTGGAAATAAACCTGTGTCAATTTGGCCTTTGCTTATCTGTGGCTTGTATAAAGTAACCCAAGTGTGTGATTGCTTGAGAAAGTGAAAGATGAGATGCCGTGTGTTTTTTTTTTTTTTTTTTTTTTTTTTAAAAAAAAAAAGCCTTAATTTACCCACGCCCCCCCAAAAAAATTCAACAATAGAACAAGATACAGCTTGTGAACGCATGAG
>JAOEHI010053990.1:0-14529 GCA_025447815.1 Percopsis transmontana | reverse complement strand
ATACAAAGTACAGGCATCTACACCGATGCCACGCGTTAATTACCGACCAAACAAATTAGCAACTGTGCGCCAACAATTACTAAAGCCTATGTTATACTATTAGACTGCACCAACATGTCCATGTTCAAATCTCTAATCAAAACTTTTCAGACCTGCTTTTAATGTGTGAATAAAGTTGTGAGTTACACTTATATATTATAATATGTGTATGTTAAGACCCCTATCTGCGCCAATAGCATCATGTTGTTGTAAGTCGCTTTGGATAAAAGCGTCTGCAAAATGACCTAATTGTAAATGTTATGGTAATATAGATGTGTATAATAATAATAATAATAATAATAATAATGTTTCTGTGTTTTACTGAACATAACATGATATAAAAGATATAAAAAACGATATAAAAAACCCCTGATGATAATAAAAGATAAGAGATAAGTCATAAAATTGCATTAACATGATTGATACGAATACAATTATGTCATTTAGCAGACGCTTTTATCCAAAGCGTCTTACAATTAGATGCTGGTTTTACAAGGAGCAGATAGGGGTTAGGCATCTTGCTCAAGGATGCTTACAGGTAACGTTAGGCCAACTCTGTGGCTCGAACCCACGACCTTCCGGCTGGGAGTCCAACACCTAGACCACTAGACTATCCTGCCCTAAATAGCTATAACGTTATACTACGGTACGGTACAATAACGTTATTAACTGAAAAACGGTATTACAACAAAATAGGAAGAATAAGAAAATATTAACGTCCCTGAATATCGAATGAAAAAAATGCAGAATTTGAAATTACAAAGAAATAGGTGTCACAAACTAGTGACCTTTGTTAAATTATTTGTATAGATTTTATTCGTATTAAATTAGCCTATATCTGTGGATGAGGAGCAAGCTGGTAGCTAGGTTAACTAGCTGGTTAGCTAACTCGCTTCGTCGTCTTTGCATCGTTATAAACCGTCATTAATGTTACCTGACAGCCGGGTTCATTCCCGGATACTTCCCGTTAACTCTCCGTATACTCGACATTATACTTTTTATTCGTCTGATTCACTAAGTTAACGTTTTGAAGAAAACGTCGTTGTATTCAGGCCGAATAAATCTTCTCCATCATTATTCCACCCTGGATAATACAACATAACGTAGCAACCGATCATACCATCCCCTTTTGTTTTAGGGGTGATAGGATTATCCAATTGATCATTTGTTAAAATCCATACAACATATATCATCATCACTATATATTATGTGATATACATTTTACTAGCAATCAGCTCTATACCCCGTATGAGTATACACAACTTATTCAGAATATAATATTCCTTTGACTGTTTAAGATGTATTGGCCATTTTCACTCGTGGTATGGTCGTGTTTTGAGCCCATTTGACAGCGTCAAGGCAGTACAACCAAGCGATGGTGCAATCCTACAGTAATCTCATTCATGAGGAGCCTGTGTTGTACATTGGAAACCATGTTTGGAGGTTATGCAGGCTTTATTGGCCTAAGAGAAAGTGTGTCCAAACTTTTAACTGGTACTGTATGTCCATAAGTAAATTATGTTATATTATAAACACACATTTGTGTAAACAAATTACTTATGTTCCAAGATAGTCCTTTGACTTTTGATTTTTGATTTATTTTACAAATCAATAGTATCTGTTGAAATGCAGTTAGAACTCTTGTTGTTCATTGGAATTTCTATCAATATTATTAAATTGCAATGATCTGATTACCGAATGAGTTGTAGAGTTATAGACAAAAAAAGAAATAAGATTATGTTACTAAGATTTGTTCAAGTTTAAAATTAAATGAATAGTATAATAATGTTATACTACCTCTTCAATTAAAATTGCGTAACAATTTAGATTTTACAATCGTATGACCATATTATGGTATGTAGGCCTACTTTTCTTACCTGTGTGGTGTGAATTTGGCACTGTATGGTGTGAAGGGGACACAGTAGGCCTATTCGGTCAAGCCAAGTTTATTGGTTAGACCATTAGCTCAGTAAAACTGAGGTCATTTTTTTGCATCCTTCCTACTTATTTAATTAAAACTGAATGTACACATTTAAAATCTTCGTATTACTATATTACGGCATGCTCCACCCGCACCTGTGTGATGAGCCTTGAAGAATTGTAGAGACGAGTGCCAGTCAGCATTCTTCTCTACAATTCTTCAGAACTTCAAGGCTAGCAGCCTCCTCTATCCCTGCCATACAGCCACACACACTTTTGTGCACAGTTTCATTAATGAATTACCCCTTCACCTCAATTGAACAGAGCATGTATAAAGCTAAAGAAACCTTGGCAAGGGGAGTTTAAAAAGAAGCATGGCTGCTCAGAAGATGCATTTTAACTGCCATGTTTTCCTTGGAGGAGCTGAGAAGTAGAAAGCAAAAGATTGTGGAGAGGAATTATAAAGTGTTTCATTATTATTGTTTATTTTAAAAAAAATTTTAGGACCTCTGTGAAGGAATAGGAGCACAGCATGTTTCTTCCAGCATTCCAGGCTGTCAGGTGAGTTATTGATACACAAATTAGCTTTTGGGTGAACTATTTCCTTAAACACTTTTCTTTAAAGCTACTCGTCTGCAAAAAACGGAGTGGAGCCGGTCTGGATTGCATAACAGCCACGTGATTGATAATTACCTGTCAACATGTTTAGATTTCATGGTGGCCGTTAAAGGTGATTTCTCTGTTTTTCTTCATTCTTGGCCATGCAGTTTTTGATTCTACATCATGATTTAAACCACCATTTTGCTATCTCCTTGTAAATATTACAGCTTGTCTTATTGTTACATATCAATCATTGCCCTTTCAATGACCTGTTGGATATTGAAATTTGAATAGGGTGAGAAAATACACAAATAAAGTGTCATATCTTAGTATGGTAAACCATGTTTTTTAAATTCTTGAAAAAAAAGCGATACATTCATGCTATGGATTTAAAACACTGTATTATTTACAACTTTTAATATAAAGCATGTTGGCTTCTAGATTATTGGTTTCTAAATATGTAAAATATTAATCCATATTGCCATGGTGACAAGCTGGATTAGCTTTATGCTTAAATAGCATCTTTTAATTTGTATTGTAATTGGACAAATTAAGTGAGTAAAAGTACAGATACCCTGCTAGATATCTGATGATAAATGCACATAAGTATGTACTGTAAAGTATAACTAATCTCCTGCAGTGTGAGAATCTTGTGGGTTACAGGGCGAGTTACACGGATTGGACTTTAGACAGAATGGTGTTTACACTAGATACACTACATACAGAAATACCCTACACAAACTAAAATCATGTAGTGATACAAAAATCATGTAATAATAACACTGAAAAACACTTAATAATAGCACGTTAAAATGTAGAAAATGTCCAAGATTTTGGTAAATTCTTTTCTGATAACAACGATAAAACGGTGTGGTGTGAATTTTTTAACTAGAGGGCGACACAGGCCAATACAGTATCAACTCAAGTTTATTATTTGGGCCCTTAGCTCACAAGCCCACAGTTCACACTGATGAATTAATTACCCCTTCACCTTTAACCCCCAATTGAACAGAGCATGTATAAAGCTACATAGGGAAGGGGAGTTTAAATAGAAGCATGGCTGCTCAGAAGACGCGTTCTAACTGCCATGTTTGTTATCTTTTATTTGTAGAACAAAATAATACAAAGAAAACCTGTAGGCCTATCATTTTGATGGGTCTCACAGGCAGTGGGAAGACCTTTGCTGTGAATGTCATTCTAGAGAGAGCATGTCAGCAATGCTCAGCTAAAGGGACTTCTTGCGAGGCTTTTGGGTGAACTATTTCCTAAAACTACTCATCTGCAAAAAACTGAGTGGAGCCCGTCTGGATTGCATAACAGCCACGTGATTGTTAATTACCTGTCAGCATGTTTAGATTTCATGGTGGCCATTGAAGGTGATTTATTTGTTTTTCTTCATTCTTTGCCATGCAGTTTTTGATACTACATCATGATTTAAACCTTTTTATCATCTCCTTGTAAAATTCACAGCTTCTCTTATTGTTACATATCAATCATTGCCCTTCCAATGACCTGTTGGATGTTGAAATGTGAACAGGGTGGGAAAATAAATAAATAATATTAAAGTCTCATATCTTAAGATGGTAAACCATAGTTTTTTAATTTCTTGAATAAAATAAGATACATTCATATATGGTTTTAAAACACTGTATTATTTACAATGTTCAATATAAAGAAAGCATGTTGGCATCTAGATGATTGTTTCTATATATGTAGCATATTCCTTCATATTGCCATGGTGACAAGATGGATAACGTTTATGCTAAAATAGTATAATTTTATGCTAAAATAGTATATTTGTATTGTAATTGGAAAAATTAAGTATGTTTAAGTACAGATACCCTGCTGGAAAACGATTCACGTAAAGTGAAAGTAACCTATTACACTAGTACTTGAGTAAAAGTCAAAAGGTTTCTATTATTAACTGTAACTGGACACTTAATAATAGTAGTAAAAGTAGTAAAAGTAGTAGTTATCTGATAATAAATGTACTAGTATGTAAAGTACAACTAATCTCCTGCAGTGTGAATATCTTACAGGGCTACAGGGCCAGTGTGTCGTTGATCCACTGGGCGTAGTGGGAGATAATGGTGTACACGCCAGGCTTCCGGCTTTGGCCACATTTCTTTCCCCCATTGGACGTGATGCCCACTGCCACCCCATCAAAAAGCAGAGGCCCTCCTGAATCCCCCTGGAAGAGAACAAACACGTTCAACAAATAAGAGAACTATATGTGAGGATTCATGTATGCTACAGTAGTACGGCTTGGACTAAATCATTTATTATTTTGAATTTTTTATCATCATTTTATGTTAATCAGTTTTCTTATGCCTCTTGGAATTAATACTTACTTAACTTTTTGGCCAAGAACAGTATTAGTGGAAATAAAAACTCTTGTTTCAGTGTTTTTAAAGCCATGATAGATACATCAGCACCCAACGATGTATTTAAAATGAATTAAATCTCAATGATGTTGCCCAGATACTTGGGTTTACATTAACTATTATTATATATTATATATTACTATTATATAGTTTACATAAACTATTAACTGTGTTGTAATATGTAAAATAACTCACATCACAGGAGTCCTTTGTCACACAAGGTTTCTTGCAGTCTTTGTAAGCACACATCATGTTGCTTGTGAACTTTGTGCCGAAGTAGTCGCTGCGTGTACATCGGGTTGGGCTGAAGATTTCGACAGACACCTCTTGAAGTTTGTCTGGCCTGTGCCCCAGGTTGTCAATGGAGCCCCAGCCAGCTGTGTCCACCTGTTTGCCTGTGGTAGGGTTTGTTTCGCCTGCGCGCAGGTACTTCAGAGGTTTTACAGCTTCAGAGATCTCAACAGGGCGATCCAGCTAGGACACACAGAGACACACCCACATTTCCTCCTCATAGTCTACAAAACATGACGAACACCTCTTTCCTCTGTACAATATATTCTATGGATCTTAAAGGAATTTACTACATGTTCAGAAAAATAATAAAAAAGTGAAACGAGAATGTAATTTTAATGTGAAAATAACATAATATTGCTCACCTTGATTAAAGCGATGTCACTATCAAAATTCTCATACATGAAACTTGGGTGACTGTGAACCTGCAGAATGTAAAAGCTTTGCTTTGTGAATTCAGATTCTGACAGGGAATGGGCTCCCAAAACGGCAATCTTTCCATTTGGCCTGCAACAACGACACAACCATCTAAACATTAACCTTAGTAGCTAATAGTAGATCAAGTATGAGGTTTGCGTTGAGAAAGTACTTGAAAATGAATATTATTGTACATGTAGTAGTACATGTAAGCTTTTGCCACACACCTTGATCCAATTGATCAATACATTTTTATTAAAATATATATACAATATAAATAGTAAGTCAATTTTTTCAAGCAGCTCACGTGCTTTTAGTACTTATTTAGAATTGTAAATACATTTAACTTTAACGTCAAGGCTCTGTACTTATATCTTAATCTCTCCCTAAACGTACTGAGCAGCAGAGGAGCACAAGGTATGGTCTCTGCAGCTCCCCCATCGGACCATAGAGAATAGAGCAGGGGTGGAGGTGCTAGCAAGCAACAAACGTAGCAAATGCAGCAGAGATAGCATAGTAGATGTGGCATCAACAGCAGCAGAATGTAGCAGAAAGCAAAGTCTATATAGCCGGCATATTAGGGAGGAGATTTTCACAAGCCTGTCACTGTAGTAGTGCTGCAACGCCATCTGGAGTTGTTTGCCTAAACTAGCTTGCAGGCTTCGCTTCATAGCCATTATAAAAAATTGTATTGGTAAGTTTTCTTACAAAATAAAATAGCTAGCATGTGAGCAATACACACACACATCCACTCCAGCTTGAGAACGATCCTGCTTAGCCTCCTCACCCTGCTGGGAAACAATGTGCTGCAGTCATAACCCAGCTATCTGCTATCAGAAATCCTCCACATTCATGCGTCCCGTTTGCTTCCTCTGCTGTTACATTCGGACTGCCTGGATTCTGTATGGAAACCATGTAGGGCCTGGAGTGTGGCTCTGCCTCAGTGCCACCCAGAATGCCCTCACCTGAAATATGACCATCACACACAGGGATAATGTTAGCTCCAGATTTAGCATAGCATACAGTAACACGTTGCTTTCAAAGAAGCGTTTAAAAATAAGGAATCTTTATTGTTATTTATTTTGTGCAAAATTAAAAGTTAGATTTTCAATTATTGCTTCTTTAAGAGTACCCAAATACTAAAACCAAACTGCAGGAACAGCACCAGGCTTGCTGGGCTGGTTATTGTGTGCAATGTACAAGGTGATTTCACATGTCATGCAAAAGATAGCAATTGAAATAACTGTGTTCCACCTGTAGAAGGTGCTGTCCTTGCGGTTTGATTTTAGTGTTTGGTTATTTTTCAAGAATGCTGATTTATAAAAATGTCTACAATATCAATCTAAACCAATCAAAATGCTTGCCATATCAATTAACCAAAAATGAATGAATGGCACATGGCACATTTTGTACGTAAAAATGTAAACACTTAAGACACATGAGAGCAGTAAAAAAAATGAATATTAAATGGTGCAGTAAAATTAAAAGTGCATTATAGCACCGATAGCTTGTGTAGTATGTTAAGTGCATGTAAAATCTGAAAAGTATCAATGAAGAAATGAAAAAAAAAAAAATCATATATGTTTTCCACATCATTATTAATTCCACAAAATGCTTCACCGTCCTACGACAACCAAGGTAATAATTAATAGCCATATCAGAAAGTTATTGTAAAATAAAAAAGCCCATTGTACTAACTTACTGTGTGGAATCAGAGCGACAACAAAGAAAGCCACAGCGATGAGCAATCGTCCGTCAGGGGCCATGGTGAGTCTAACAGGAGCAGCAGGAGAGCCTGGGACATTTTAAAGACTTCTTCCTGACAGGCAGGAAACATAAATCACACTGAGATAGTGCAAGAAGCGAGTGGGAGACAAACAGAACTCTCTCCCCTTGTTCCCAGAATGCAAAACAAAAAACAGAAACTGTAGTCCTGGATAATTTCACTTCTCATGTACATACTATAGTGTTCCATTAAAATATGACGAATTTAAATTTTCCAATTTTAATGTTTAATGTAGAACATTAGCCTATTTATTGATGAGTAAGAGGTTATGATTTGCAAAATCGTTTTTTCTTGAGGGGTTGAACGAGCAGGGTCAGAATAGAAAAGTGCCTTGCCTTACACAGGGAAAAGAACCCATGAAAAGAACCCTGGCGGTGTCCATGCTTTACACAGTGTAATGGAGAATGTGTAGAAGTCAACAGTTGTTCAATGTGTTTTTCTACATTTCCTGTATAAATCCTTCTAAACAGGCACTGAACATTTTTGTAAACCATTATTTTACTGCAGTTTTTCCAGATATTTTCTCCAGCTCAACATATATCAGGTCAAACATACTATAGGCTACCACAGAAAGAAAATTTAAAAAATAAATTTAATAATGAGGTATTTTGCTAGTAGGACACAGTGCAAAATATACCGACATAAGAGGAACAGACAAGTCATTCTTCAAGCTTGCAATTTATTTCCTGGCTAAAAATTAGGCACACTATTTTATCTCTAAAATATAAATACATTATACATTACTCCCCCCAGTGACAGTAGGAGCTGGGCTCTCTACAGTCTTGTGCTGTAGTGTGGTGTGAACAGAGCTGAGGTTTGGTGCTGTCTCCACTCTGTGTAATCTCCCTCCCTGTTGCCGTACACACCAACACACGTTAGTAGGACTGATGTGTAACATATTTAAATGTTGTTTTACTGTATGTGTGTGTGTGAGCCTGCACTGATTTACAATGTCACTATTAAGCAATCAAAATATCAACATACTGTATCTCATAAAGTTGTCAAACATTCGCTTGTGCCAAGTAGTGAACTTTTAAACTAAAATGGAATGTGGATCTTATCTCAATAGATATATAGTTTTTCGAACTAATATAATCAAAAAATATCTCAGAAACGAACAGGCTTGAAAATGCTCAAATGTAAAAATACAACTTTAACTGAAACTAGACACATATTTGTACTATAGATAAACAATCATTTATTATCGGGGTATGCAGAAATGGGCAGTGTTTCTGTTACTTGTATTTGAAATACATTCTTTCATTACTTTTTAGTTTTTGTCATCTGAATGTGACAGGGCTGAAAAAAATCTAATGACATTTTTAACAAAATATTTTAAAGTATTTTTGTATTTTCAAAATATTCAAAATACTTTCAAATTACCTTCTCCATGTTCATAAACATTAAAAAATTGAAAGTTGAGACCCTTTATTGTCTGTAGGACACCAGAAGCAACGTGCTTTCTCTGGAGCTGTACCCTGCAGTGCAAGCTCCTTTTTGCTCATTTTAACACAACCCTCCCCTCTTCAGCTCCAGTTGAGACACTGTTCTCATTTGTAGGAATATTTTTGAAATATTTGAAAAGTTAGTTGTTCTTAAAGGCAACTAAATAGGCTACTAATTTATGTATTTGAATTGGACAGAGCGCAAGTTTTTACATACTGTACAAGACATAGGCTACTATTTTCAATATTTTTTGTTGTTATTTTTTCACGTTTGCTTAGATACAGCAGCATTCTACTTCTTGTTCTACCTTCTTTTAGGGTTCAAACTAGAGCCTTGTGTACATTATAAAAATTTGAATATTCTGCCATTTTGTACAAATTCAGAATGCAATGTTACAAATTTACATTACAATACATATTTTGTATTTTGTAACAAGATACATTTGATATATCTTTGCCCATCTCTGGGGGTATGGGCCTTTTCTACAGTGTACCAGACATGCTACCGGAGAAGGGTAAACTTCCTTCCTATCTAGAATGTAAAAATAGCATGACAATGAACTGTTAAAAGTCCCTGTCCTTACAGTAATTTTGCTCATCAGGTCTGGGTGTGTACACACTGCTTGGTAAGTCTCACCTACAGTATGTCAGGGTGGAACAACTGACACCTTGTATTTTCATTGGTTCTTTTGAGCATATGCAACTCCATCTAACTTCACCCTGAGAAAACACATATGAAATATCGTTTTGACAAAGGCCCATAGGGAGAGTGTCTATGCACGGACACCTTAATCTCAACACGGAACTAGTGAAGGCCATCCAGTTGTAAAAACATGAAAACATTTTGTCTGGGAGTTTTGTGTGCATTGGTGTTTGAGTAGGCTATGTGTATAGGATCTTTGGAAAACAATAGCAATTATTATTTGGAAGTATTATATCATCTCTATGTCATCTCTAAGAAAGGTATTTATTTAGTTGTGTACCAGCAGTACAAAAACAGGTGATGTCAGACTATCCTGCTATTCCTCCATAACCTCAGAAAGAAAGAGGAATCTCCCACTGCATTCTTCATTAAGAAGGTGACAAAAGATTGAGAACGTTGAACTCACTTTATCAATCTATGTTTATTTATGCAGCACAATAGCTTGGCACAACAGTTAATTTCATGCCCAAAATACACCTAATCCAACAGAGCACGTCTCAATTCATGAATTTAGTCAGTGAATGCATTTTGTGCCAAAGCAATGCAAAATGTATCCACAGTTTGTTCCACATACACTGTAATTCTGGATCTGCATTGCCATCTGCAGAAAATAAGCAGTACTGCAGTCAGTATTCACAGGAAATTGAACACAAGCTGTTATGACCAAATCCATTTACAGTTTTTTTCAATTTCTTTGGCTCAATTCTCGAATAATAATTAAATATATGAATTCTAATCTCTGAACAATTGGTTTCTTTCTCACATCAGATTTGAATTTCCTATTAATTTAAGAAAAATTCACACGTGCTGATGTCGCACATGTGCAAAAGAGTATAAAAATCTGTCAGACATGCATGTATACTCAATAAATATATGACATGGAATGTTTGTGATGTCTGCAAAATAGTTTTACAGAAATACCGCAGGTTTTTTCATTGCTGTTGCAGGTATGGATGTCAATTTGTTGCAAATTTTCGGTTCACTATATATGCCTTTACACGTAAGAAATATGTACAAATGGACATGAAAATGTGAAATTTCTGTTTACAACACATCGCTACATAAATAAATGTACTGTATACATATAAATGTGCGTATCCTTTCTGTGTACTACAGTATTGTACAGTACTGACTTTTCCCAGTAATCTTTTACCTACTGTTGAAATCGTTAACAAAAAAACTGTGTGATACACAATAACATTTAGCTGGACAAAACTGACATTCTGGATAGTACAGTAAGCAGTCAGTGTCAACAAAATAGTAGAACAAAACTGAATATATATATATAAGAAACATTTCCAGGGTTGACTGCCATGGAGAAAAAACATCTAAACATTTTGACCAGTAGGCTACGGCTCACACAATGACAAAAACACACCAAAGATGCTAATATCCCGCCCCTCTCCCCAAAGAGCCAATCGGCTGCTTTATAACGACCGAAACTTATTACAGTCAGCAGCAGCTCGTCAGAAGAGGCAAGGGAGGCAATGCCTCTTTGTAAATTTGAGAGAAAAAAAATAAAATTTGTTATATGTGATGACAATAAATCACCATTTAGTTTGAGATTGTCAGTGTATGAAAATATTGCAATTTCGTTCAGGTTATCACCGGGTGTCGTTGTGTGGCTGATATTACTGTGTGAGATCTAACGAGCCATCAAGGGAAGCGACGATAAATACTTTTCCTCCCTTGATAAAAAAGAAATTAACGAAGCAGAATTGAGTTCATTGCGTGTTGTCAAGGAAAATTCTATAAATCCATCATTGTGAAAAAAAGTTCATTGGAGGCTAGCCTCATTTTACTTTTTGCCCAATCACAATTCAACAAAAGAGAGACCCTGGAACTGCTGTGGACTGCGATTACTCTGAGCAGCATGCAAACAAAGTACAATATCACATTGCTATGAAGGTTTGAATAAGTCGCTAAATTTGTCGCTTGTGACTTTGGTCCGAAAAGTCATAAAATCAAACAAACCACACGCCCCACTTGAGAGGTAGTTTGAGAACCGCTGCTGTAGTGGGATCCACTTACAAGAACTAGACTGAATGGGTGTGGGTGTGCGTGCATGTTGCATCGTGTGGTTGCACTGACCTTGTGCGTAGTAGAAGCATAACCTGTGAGGAAAAAACTTTGAAACCTTTTTTTTTATCAGATTTGACTGGTGATTCTATACATGCATGTCCCAGTGTCCATTGACAGTGCAGTTATGGCTCTCTCCCTATTCATTTAGATAGGGGCCTGGTCTTGTTAGCCTGAAATAACTACCCACGGGAATTACCAAGATGGCTGCCTAGTGGCCAGACTTGCTTATAATACTCATTCTGCCTTACTATATAGTAAGGCTATATAAATATACAGTATATAGCTATATTGTTATATAGCAAATAACTGTGACATCAGCAGGCATTTACTAGTGTGACATCAGCAGGCATTTACTAGTAGTTGAACCAACTACTAACCAACATGTACTACATCTGTTGAAATTTCGAAGTGTGCAATGTACTACACTACGCTATCCCATAAGTCAGTTGAAGCCCGAATTATGGTGGAGCAAAGCAAAGCAAGCGGTAGTTGCAGCAAAGTCGAAGGGGTGTTTGTGGCGATGTACAAATGTAAGTATCAGGATGACAAACAGTTTAAACATTTCTGCCGTTGCAAAATAGGTTATCAACTCAAAAGTAAATGTTATTTGTGTATCGTTTGTGGCATACGTGGGTATACGTCATCTGTAAACATTCGGGTCAAAAGGACAGGTAAGATGGTGGCCGAGTGTATCCGAATCGCTCGTATACACATTGAACGAACTACAGTAATGGTCGGGTAGTAGGTTCTTAACGTTAGTCCATACTGAGTATTTGGATGTATCCCATGCCAACATGCAGGTGGGAGCAACAGTTAATTTCATGGCTAAAATGCATGAAATCTGTGAAACTGTTAAATGCATACTTATTCAATTATTCTAGAAATTCAACTTATTCTGCCAAAACATCAATACTCGGAACAGAAACAATTTGTCACTCATAGTACAACGACCTAATAAACTCTAACAACTATTACTACAGTAGATAGCATTTTGGACTGTAGTTTCCGGACAGCGCAAGGCCAGCGGTAGCGCTAACGCTGATGTAATGACAATTTTTTTCTCTCCCCTGGGCGTGTTTGCTAATTTTCCGGCGCGCCATGACATGGCTTGTGCCGAAATGGTCGTGGGGGTGCAGAAGAGGGTGTGTCAGTCAAAATCAAGTGGTGGAGTGCTAGTTTGGTGTCAAATAAAACCAAATATTGTGCTTAGCTTAGCACAGACGCAGGCGTGTGGTAGTTTCCAAGCTTTAGAAGAAGGTACACTAAGCACATACCTATCCAAAATCACATGCCACTTCGGTATGTATATTATGTGATCTATTTCGTGAATAATTTAACTAATGACTACTGTCCTTAACCTTTTTAATCATAAAACTAAATATATGCGAGTATCATGGTTATTTATTAGATGTGCCATATTTGCGCACCTAACGAATGTGCACTTCCCGAACAAGGACATAATATTTGATAGTTTCCTCCCGGGAGAAGCTTTTGGGCCCTATCTTGCACCCGGCGCAAAGCGACATAAAGTGCGACGCAAGTGCCTTTGCTAGTTTCCGACCGACGCAGTTATAATTTTCCCGTCATGCGCCCACGTTGTTTAAATAGCAAATGCACTTGCACCCATTTCAGCGCCAGTGGGTGTGTGGATCTTGAAAAGAGGTGTGGTCAGGCATATTGTTGGCGCATTGCTATCTTGAAGCAGCGGAAAGCGCGATTGACCAACAAAATCCTGTTGACATGAAATGAAGTCAATGGTGCATTTCACTGTTAGTTTAACCGCACATTATTATGCGGGTGCACAACACGCGTACATTCTGCCTGTTTACACACAGGGACGCACAGCAGCACACAAATATATGAAAAATAAAAAGATTACAGTGTGAAGGATTATTATTTTGTACATCAAGATATTTTTTACTGCTGGAATCCTACTGTTGCCATAGATAGTCTGCTCAGTTAGTAGGCCTAACCATTGGTTGTAGGCTACACTACTTTTCACAATGCATTCTGGGATACTTTGAGACCATTATATAGGGTATAATAAGTTCTCACTATGCATTCAGTGAAAACAATGAGGTCACAAATGGCAATCACATCACACTTAATCCATGTAGCGTTAAAAAATACATCAATATCTTAACAGGAAATACTGCTTTAATGAAAATGGCAAGCTGATTTCGGATATAACACTACTTTATTCACGCTAATCCAACCCTTTTACAACTGTGCCACAGTTGCGCACGCTTATCACCGTCCCGAAATTTCCGTAGATATAATTTTATTGGTGGTTGAGTTTGAATGAGGAAATAATTAATGAATTTTGAAACATGTAGTCACTGAATGCATTTTATGCCAAAGCAATGAAAAATGATCTACAGTTTGGCCCCCTTAGACTGCTGTTGTGCTAGCTGTGCACAATGCACAACAAAACAAACTAAATAAAATGTGTTTCAATCGTGTCCCTTACCACAAGTCCACCCAGGGAATCACAGTGTGTGCGTGTGTGCGGTTGTGTGTGTGCGTGAGTATGTGTGTTGTTACATGTCCACCACAAGTGTTTGCATGCACCTGGGTATGTGTGTTTATTTACCTGTGTGTGTGTGTGTATGTATCTCTCACTTTGAGATATATGTGTGTGTTTCTCAATGAGTTTGCATATGTGCACTTGTGCACAGGTGTAGGCCTATACTGTATATTTAGATTTGTTCAACCGTGTGTGGTCTGGCACCAGGAGCCTGATCTGAACAGAGTCATTCTACATCTTCTGTTTGATATTTTTTCATTAAAATCTCTCTCTCTCTCTCTCTCTCTCTCTCTCTCTCTCTCTCTCTCTCTCTCTCTCTCTCTCTCTCTCTCTCT
>JAOEHI010053989.1:0-14530 GCA_025447815.1 Percopsis transmontana | reverse complement strand
TTTTGTGTTTTTTTACCTTTTTTTTTTAAACCTTTTTTTATAAAAATTGTTGTATGTGCCCCACTCGCAACCCTCACAACCCCCCCCCCCCCCCCCCACCCCCCCCACACACCCACACCCACACCACCACCACCACCATGAGAGCTGTGGGTCTCATAGCCTCACATCATTCTCTTCCCCTCCCCCTACAGCCAGCCACCCCTTCTTCTGGGGACAGTTGTGTTTCAAATGAAAATGAGCTAAGCTGGGGCCTAGTGTATAACACACTATAACACACACAAGGAGTGTGCCTTTAATCTACCAAGCCATTGGATGGTATAGGATAAAGTGTTCTATCCTGTTACATAAACACTAATCACCGTGTTACATACTATGTGCTTAGTGCTCACCTTTCTGCCATGACAGGAAAGAGAATCGAATGGTTAATTGAAAGTGAAACACCCTCCATTTTCACTGTCAGCCAAGATTTAAAATGCCTTCATGGATTAATCATTTCAGTGTTCGTCAGTGTTTGCCTCAGACCACAGTGGGGGGAAACGTGTGTGAATTCCCCTCAATTTATTCCCAGCCTCTTTTTTTTTTTTTTGCATGTTGGTCTATCTTGATGAGGAATCCGGAGACGTCTCAGACCCGGGGGAACTATAGACTATGTGTCTTTGAGAAAGAACGCTTTGACACAGCACTCCTCCTTTTGTTTAAAGCAGACTGTCGAGGAGTGTCAGAATGCGGCGATTCTTCACCCTCAGTGATATTTTAAATTTTAATCTACCTGTAGCTTCATGAGGTGTCCACAACACACTGAATATAAAGTGGTAACCACCAAGCCGAAGCACGTTGTGCCAGAAACAAATTTACAATCGCCATAGCCTCCATTAAACGTTTGCCTACAGGAAAAGGCTCAATACAAAATTGGTTGAGTTTTTACTCATGCTGATCAATGGCTTGACATACCCAACCTGACATTCTACCACAACTACCTGGACGAGAGTGGGCACAGCCCGGAGCAGATGTCCTCTCCACCAGCTCCTTGCTGAGGAAAAATCAAGAGAGCTCCCACTCCAACGCATGTAGAACAATGGCAGTTCAGGAGAATTGTATAATATATGAAAATGCAGATGGTCTAGTTTAGCTGTGAGCATTTCAAAGCTTATGAAAGCATGTGCCACATCGATGCATGCTGCACCTTTACGTGTCGCTTTTGAAGTGAAGCCAGTATTATGACAGCCTTGGTGCTTGTGGCATATGGCCAAGGCATAGAAGAGACATTTTAACACTTCTTGTTGAACTTGCAGCCTGCAACTGGATGTGCTTACTTTTGGTAAGTACTGACACAGTGCTCCTAGGTTTTGGATGTGTGTCATAGTTGTACCTTAGACAGGCCAAATCATTTGATTGTGTGAACATGAAATATGGATCTAATATCAACCCAAAAAGTTGTATATTACGATTTGCATCTGTAAAAATCACACATTTGCAAATTACAAATCCTGTTTTACAAATGCAACTTCAGTTTCACAGATCCAAATCCTGTTTTACAGATGCAAATCCACTTTTATGCAAATCTAATTTTACGAATCAAAAATTACGTCTTAGCTATGGACGGATAGATTGTATGAAGTAATCAATCACAGAACTTCTACTGACAATCTGTCTTCAGAATAAACTGTAACTTCGGGAGTCGCACCCAGGGGTGGTGTTCCTATTCCCTATTCTACCTCGCTGGTGTACTAACCACCAGCCTGCAGCCATCCATACTTTCAGTGCACCCCAGCTAAACACCGAAATTCCATTCATTAATCACTCTCATTCATTCATTACACCTGTTGTGTTGTGGGGGTATATATGTCTGGGTTTGTTGGATAATGTAGTTGGTTGTTGTTTGTAGTGGTACAATGTAACATAGTGTTCTGTGTAGATTAAAGTGGTGTTTTTTGTCAGACTGTCTCTCCATGTGCATTTATTATTTGTTTGTGACTCAGAGTTCGTTCTTGTCCATCTGTACCTGTACTCAGCCAACTTCATCCTGTTACATGAATGTCAATCTCGGAACCCATTGGCTATCTGTCTGGCGCGACATACCTCTGGGGTCAAGGGCCAATATTTCTGAGGTTCTGGTGTAGCCAGCGGAAATCCAGAAAACGGATGACGGATATCCAGGCCAAGACTTCCACTTCTGTGGGCTGGTCATTGTTTAAAGTCAGAATAGCAACTTGAGAGCAAGAATGGAGTTAGAGTTGAATTCAGCTAATCTCTATAAACAGATATCTGCATATGAATGCAGATAAATCTTTAAAAAAGCTACATAGTTGTAAGACGATAGCCGTTTTTGTCCGACATGCATTTCGACCAATGTGTTCCGCCTCTTTTGCTTTCCACACCTTTACCTTCATGCAACCAAAGCTTGTGCAAACATGATTGGTCAATGCTACTCTGACTACAAACGGAAACCAGGACGCTTCCGATACCAAAATCTTGTGCTGTTGCCTACAGATTCTGTATTCATATGCAGATATCTGTTTATAGAGATTACATAAATGTAGATGTGGGTGATTAAATCGCCTAAATAGCCCAGTCTCATTGCTGAAAACCTATGCACCATCTGGTATTTAAAGGCTGGTCACTAGCCGCTAGTCAAATAACTGATTCACAATCTACTGTAGGCTCTGCAATGATGGGAATTCCACTTGCTGATGCCATTTTGTAAGCAAGCATAGCTGATGCTCGTTCTGTTCGCTAAGACGACATTTTTGAGTCATAAAATTTGATTTGCATCGGCAAAACCAGAATTGCATATTTTAAAAAGGATTTTTAATTGTGATTTACAAGTTGCACCTTTTTGGGTTGAAATTAGCTCCATAGTAAAACCACTGAGCAATGAGATTCACACACTAAAGAGTTGTTTACAGCTGTGGTTTTCATCTTCACTGGAACAGATGTATCCCAACTTATGAACAAATAGGGCTTGCACTTTCTATACTTTGAAGATATCCCTGATTTGTGTCGCCCGCAATGTTACAGGTCATGATATGTGTCTGGCCAAAATCCAGTCCACTCAGCAGAGGTTATTTCTTTTTACAGCTGCACATTTCTTGGTCTCCAGGTATTCATTCGTCTTTTTCTACTTTTTTCCAACACAGAAATTGCTGTGTTAATTCACTGCCCCTCTGCCTCTTGAGACATGTGCCAATGTCTCCATGGAAAAACGTTTAGATCTGAACTACACCCAAGCTTCACAGCTGGCTACTAGCAACTTCATATCTTGTAGAATCTAAAATTAATGACACATCCTTCATAGGCACTGGAATTCTTCAAGACTGCAATAGTACATGGTAATTCAGCTGCTGAAATGAGGACCTAACGGGGTGTTTTTAAACTGTACAATTGTAAGATGTGTTGACTGTTGCCATCGCATCATGTACAGTATTCCACTATTGTTCAGAATGTCAATATTCCAAATCTCAATATTCCAAACGAGTGTGCATGTATTGACATATCCTGGGTGTTGGATGTTGGCAATTCTAGGCAGATGGGAATTTAATGAGTTGGAACTTACAGATTCCATGAAGACAAGTCTTACATCATTACACCAATATATCAGGGAACATTTGAAGTATAACAGAACCTCAAAAAAACATGTTCTTCCTTTCCTGTCAGTCTTTAAATGTCACTCTGTGAATACTAAAAAAAAAATGCAATTTCCCCCCCCCCCGGTACAAGAAAGCATTCCATTTCTCATCTCCGACCCATCAGAACAGAGGTCCTGTTGTGTGGCATCAACGGAGCGCCGCCGAACCAGAGCGGAATATTAATCGCAGCCTTCCTGGGATCATCGCAGTGTGTGCGTTTAATTACAATTCACAATCCTATCTGCCTCTACATCTTCACAGGGCATACGCTGTGTGTGTGTGTGTGCGTGCGCATGAGTGTACATGTGCTTGTGTGTGTGCTCGAACGTGTGGTAAGCTTGTGTGTGCGCATGTGTGGGTGTGTGTATGTGTGGGGGGGACTCTTGTGGGATTGTATATAACAGGTCGTATGTGAAGTAGAAGACCTGCAAGACGTTCTGTTTCAGACAATTTATCCATCACCATGGAAACGCACATAATAGTCCGGAATAGAACCATTACGCCTATCAGTAAATGACGAGAAAAAAAATCAATCCCTACTGTAGGCTATATGCTGCCAAGGGGGCAGTAGTGCTGATAGGCGCAATTGGGCCCCAATTTAGCTTCACGGTTCGCGTTAACACGCTTATTAACAGCGCCTTTCATGGCCCAAGTCCAATTGCACTAAGGAGAATAAAAAAATATGCATATTAATCTCTGACACATTGCAGGCCTTGTCGGTAGTGTTAATGGTAGCTCTCATCAACAGGCAATGACCGCCATCCCGCAAATTCGCGCAATAGCAACAAATTGGTGTACGTTTTCTAATGGAGACAGTGCGTCAGATTCGTACATACATGTACTAAGTCACAAACGCGTATTGCCAACATTAGGCCTGGACTAAACCGCATACACATAACATCCAGGACAGATGCAAATCTATCATCGCCTTCCTGAAGGTGGGAATGTGTCTTACCTAAGAGATTTGATGCAAACACCAGCAGGATGCTCGTTCGTCCATTAAAAAGCGTCTTGTTTTCGGTCCGTTCGTGTGGCGACGTCTCACGGGTTCGTTTCCTCACCTGGCGTCATTATTTGTGGGGAAGGTAACGGGTCGTTCGCGCATCAATACACCTTCTCGGTGTCCGTCCGTCTCCCGGTTTTCCAAAAAAAGAACACCTCCCGATGCCCCCTCCTCCTCTCATTTTTCTCTCTGACAACACCCTGTTCTTTTTCTGATCGACAGAGAGGAGACCTACAGCGTTTCGGATGTGTGACGAGCGGAGACGGACCATAAAATAAAACCTAAAAAACCCGCAAACCAGACGCAGCTATAGTGACGCTGTAGCGTCGCTCCAACTCCACATCGCTACAACTGAGCGCAGTGATCTGCCCTCTTTTCTCCGGTGTGTCCACTCCACGGTGATAATCCTCCACTTCCAAACGGATTATATGACCAAACGTAAAATAATAAAAACACACCAAAAACCAGGTGTCACATCCCCTCTGTGCGCACTGGCATTGTGACTCCGTGACTTCGTTTGTGAGTGTGTGTGTGGCGTTTGTGTGTGTATGTGTGTATTGGATCTTCACCGTGACCTCGTTAAGAATGACATCATAATCACTTCTATATAATTCTCGTTTTTCCTTTTTCTGACAATGTCTGCTGCAGTGGGAAAGATCTTACGGTGCTTTAAAACAGAGACGCACGCCTCTCTCTCTCTTTCCCTCTCTCACCATTCGCAGTCAGTGCGTGTTCACGATAGTCTCTCCGTGCGCGCGCGTCTATTATCAAAAGGAAACCCCACTAGGCTATATCTCCTCTCTCTCAATCTCTCAACGGTCAGTTTAGTTAGACAAGACTGAAAGAAATAATTTTCAAATTACGTCTAACGTTTTTTTTCACATGCGGGGAACTGCATCAGAGTGACGTCAGAGAAGGTGTATTTTTGTTTGATGTTGGCTTGGAGCTTCAGGGGTTTAGCATATTATTTTCAGGCGATAATGAGAAATTTGTATATAAAGAAAATCAAGCAAGGCCAAGGCTTCTACTGCAGGAGGAACACCATTTAAAAGTTCCAGTAGGCCTAGGCTTGAGCATGACTCACGTTAAACAAGAGGAGGTATGCTGGTCTCCCTGGAGCCCTTATGTGTATGAGAGAGGATTTGTATAAGAGCAAGTCTACGGCTACCGAGTGTTTTGTTTGCAGTAACTATAGGCCTACTGTAGGTAGAGATTGACCAAACTAAAAGATGTGCATTTGTCTTGAGGGTAAGTGTAGATCATTATCTCCTGATTACATTAATGGTAGTAAAATGGTGTGTTTGGTTTAATTGACTTCTGGGATAATTTAGATAAAGCAATGTAAGCCAATCTATTTCTATGACAAATGTAAGGCTCCATGGTGTGGCTTGACCAAATGTCCGTTGTAGTTGCAAAGTATTTGGCTTTAGACACATCATTTGCCACTTCCACACGGCATTTGTTATACAGGGCAGGCAGTGCAACTCTGGTGAAATGGTGTCGCAATGGCATCGCGTAACGCTTGTCCAAAGTGTTTACCAGTTTCTTGAATCCCTGGTTGCTAACAGTGCTAACATGGACACATGTCTTTTGCAATGAAGAATGTGATGGCATCTGTTATTTCTTTATGTCTGTGTGAGCAGGATGGGTAGGCGGTTGCATTATAAAAAGTGTCCTTAATCGATGACTGTGTTGCGGTGTAAGAAGATGACGGGGCTTTTCTTTTATCTGTTTTTTGTTTGTTTATAGTTTGCTCATAAACCACTTTGTGACTGAATTTCAGATGATTAAACAAATTGGTCATATTTCCGTGTGGTGCAGACACCACCATGCAATAAATCTTGAAACCAAATCGTTTCCAAATGGCTGAAATTGTTTTACTGTAACATGTGTATAGTGGGGTGGCGAGTGTAAGCGCGAGCCAGAGAATGACACAAGCAGACCGGAGAGCAGTGAACTCATAATGAGTGTTTTAATGATCCACAACGTACATGTGAGACAGCAGCAACACAAACATTGACCGACAGCACTAAGTGCTGCCAGGAAACTTAAATATGGTCCCTAATCAAACTAAGGAGTCATACCTGCCTGGGGCTAATCCCCCGCAGGTGCGCAGCCAGGACGGGAGGCACAGAGCGTGCATGGGTCTGTGCACGCCAATCGTTACATTTACCTTTCTTGTCGACCAAAGGTTCTCTTTCTGTCATCTTTGCTTGAGCTGAACTAAACATGCCACAGCCTGACGGGCAGTGAGTTTGGCCTTTTAGGGAGGGGCGAAAGAGCACCACTGTAAAGGAAAATGGCACGCGGTTTTTGACAAAACCACAACATTGCGAAGCGGAATGTGGCACAATAATCGTTTTACCTCGATTATTTTGTTTTCATAATCGTCGGAGGCCATAATCGAAATTAAAACGAAAAATTTGATTAATCGCACAGCCCTAACCCTAGTGTTAAGATGGATTTGATTGGACATAATTGGACGTCATGAATTGCAACATAACCCAAAAGCAATACCAGAATACCTAAAATCTGAACCTAAATCCTCTGGTACATATTGAAGGGTATTTACACTGCTCAAAAAAATTAAGGGAACACGTAATCATCACAGTATAACACCGAGTCAATTAAACAGATATCAATCTGTCCAGTTAGGAAGCATAAGTGATTTTGAATCAATGTCACCTGTTTTGGGGCAAATGATACTGACAACAGGTGCACTGGAGAGGCAACAGCAAGACAACCCCCAAAAAGAGAATGGTTTTGCAGCTGGTGGCCACAGACAATTGCTCTCTCCTTATCATTCCTGAGTAATTCTTCTCTAGTTTTGTGTTTTGCTAGTTTCTTTGTCACTACTGGTAGCATGAGGCGGTACCTGCAGCCAATTCAGGTTGCACAGGCAGTTAAGTTCCTCCAGGATTGCACATCCATACATGCAAGAAGGTTTGCTGTGTCTCCCAGTACAGTCTCAAGAGCATGGAAGAGATACCAGGAGACGGGCCATTACACGAGGAGAGCTGGACAGGGCCGTAGAAGATACTGGTCTTGCCAGCAGCAAGACCAGTATCTGCTCCTTTATGTGAACAGGAGGAGTACTGTCAGAGCCCTAAAAAAATTCCTCTAGAGGGTTACTGGTGTGCATGTTTCCGACCAAACTGTCAAAAACCCTAACCCTGACTTCATGAGGTGGCATGAGGGCCCGACGTCCTCTAGTGGGACCTATACTCACAGCCGAGCACCGTGCAGGTTGATTGGCATTTGCTAGAGAACACCAGAATTTGCAGGTTCGCCTTTGGCGCCCCGTTCTCTTCACAGATGAGAGCAGGTTCACATTGAGCACATGACAGATGTGAAAGAGTCTCGAGACACCTTGGTGAACGTTATGCTCCCTGCACCATCATCCAGCATGACCGGTTTGGAGGTGGGTCAGTGATGGTCTGAGGAGGCAAATCCTTGTAGGGTTGCACAGACCTCCACGTGCTAGTCAATGGTACAGTAACTGCTGTTAGGTACCAGGATGAAATCCTCAGACACATCGTCAGAACTTACGCTGGTGCAGTGGGCCCTGGGTTCCTTCTGGTGCAGGACAATGCCCGCCCGGCCTCATGTGGCCAGTGTGTAGACAGTTCCTGGAAGATGAAGGCATTGATGCCATTGACTGGCCCTCACGTTCCCCAGACCTGAATCCAATTGAGAACCTCTGGGATATTAAATTTTTTTTACATTTACAGCATTTAGCAGATGCTTTTATCCAAAGCGACTTACAATAAGTACATTTGTCAATAGCTGAATGGGTCATACACCAGTTATCGTAAGCAAATAACATTCTGTTAGAATGACAGCAGCATGTCAGTTATGTTAGTTAGTTAGTTATACATTTTCTAACAGCAGTACATAATAGATTTGCACGGTAAAGCGGTACTATACTGGAATTTAGATATACCGGTACTTATTCGCCAAAACAGCAGCGATGTAAGTTGGTCTGTGCCTTTAAGACAAGCGGAGCTAAAGTGTGACGTCACGCTTGTGCTCTGCTGCTACGCTATGCTCTGTGCGGCCGGCGTGTGAGCTGAGGGGCATTAGCAGACGAGAGGCAATGGCTACAGGAGGAAGAGAACTCGCTGCCGCGAGTCAGCCGAAACTTGTGGACAGAGAATGTGCCCGTAGTATTCTATGGCAGTACTTTGCATATAAGGCCAATGAAAAAGGCGAGCCCGAAAACATTACAGCACCGATGTGCAAGTCTTGCCGTGTTTAGCAAAAGGAGGCAACACAAGCAACCACGCTAAACATTTAAGTGATAATCATCCAACCCTCTATAAAGAGTGTTAAGCGCGACAGCAGGTGCGTTTTGTGAAACAAATCCCATTGCAAATAGTAATTAAATGAATCCAGGAATTAAATAATTAATTTAATTTGACAGAACTACATGTAATTATTTAGGTTTAAAGTAAGATGAAAATTAGTAATATTATATTAATAATTATGCATATCAGTGATTATTTTAAATATTACAATGTCAAACTATTTTACCCCTTTTACTTAAATATAGTATCGTTTCAGTATCGAGTATCGTCATACTTTACTTGGTATCGGTACCAAAATCAAAGTCTGCGAAGAGCGCGATAATATTGCTACATTTTGTTAGAAGTTAATGAGACTTGACGTGACCTCACTAGCATAGACCCTCTACTACCGGCACGCACACATGTGCATGTGAGGTTAGCTTTACTATATGTACCGTTTGTGCATTGCGCACTGGTTCTGAGCGCATACGGCTAACTTATTTTACTTGTGGTAACACTGACGGCCCAGTGTCGAGAGTCACGGTCCGCCACACACACTATCATATAGCTACGTCCCGAAGAATCTGGGCTCAGCCCCGAACAGTGCAGCTGACGCCCCTGGCAGACAGTAACAATTCAAGCAATCAGGTTTCTTTGTATAGAGATATTCAACGGAGTCGATGTTGCAGGACCTCTCTCTTAGCTGGACAAACAGAAGAACTAAGTTACCTGAAAATATTCCAACTACATATTTTACACCACTGATAAGGAAAAAAGTCACTTATTAAAGTCACTCATTATCAAACAGTTTTCATTTGCATTGCTAAAGTTGGAGTACCTTACCTGTCCAGCAGAAAACAGGCAACTCCGGCGTTGCTTTAAAAACATTTATCCCTCATTAGAGCCTTCCATCTGGGAAAAGCCACACCGATGTTTAACCGTGATTTCTGCCTGCGTCATTCGTATTCGTCTGTCTTCATCATGCTTTTGCTCATTCGAAGCAGATTCACCCTCCGTCGGCTCTTGTGCTAAATAATAGTGGTCGTCCTTCATTTGTCCAAAATTCCACTTCTAATAAAGGAGAGGACTTCTACTACTACCTAGTAGTTCGAAACATACAACTTCTTCTGCTGCTGCTTCTCTTTCAAGGTAGTGACGAAACGCGCTCTGTAGAGCCATTTGTCCGCTTTGGGCTACTGTAGAAACATGACGATGCAACAGGGCAACGTCCATAGAGGGGGTGCCCGTGGTTATGTAGATAGAAATGGCTGATTCAAAGGTAATGAAAATATAATGGTTTATTATATAAGGTCTTTTTACACCACTGAAAACATACTTATGGATCATATATTGCATTTCTGTCACTAGATCCTCAGAAATATTACACACTGGACCTTTAAACTACATTCACAATGTCGAGACAAATTCGTATCAATAACCCTGGGCCCTGTCCAAAAATGTAGATTACTTATAAGTAGTTGTAGCTAAAATATGGACTGGGTGTTACATTGTGTTTTGTTATTTGCCGTTGTGTTTTGTGAGTAGTTGTTGTGATTTCCTATTTGTCAATGTGATTTGCACTTCAGGGCCACTTTTTATTGTTACATTGAATTAAAACGAACTACACCATCAAACTTTAACCGCTTAATACCACTAATATAAGGATTTTAAAGAGACACCCTTGTGGTTGGAAGCTGTGTTTCAAAAACATTGTTATTTTGAGTGCCTCGCACTGTGCTTATGTATGGCGTGTGACGCTGAAACAATCTCTACAAAGTATTTGCTCACAGATCCTTAGTGCAGATGAAGAACCACACATATTGACCACTGTTGATTCACTATTGAGTTTAAGACGGTGTGTAAAGATGAGAAATATACATAGGAAACGTGTGTTTATCTTGATGAAAAATATGCAATTAGAGAAAAGGAACAGTTTGTTGTTTGAAGAATAGCTTCTTCAAACCCCAAACAAGGCCATCATCTTAACCTAATCATCACTCATTGCCTCCCGCACATATTGATGGGGCACAGGAAGTAGCTTTACCCACTGAACCTCCTCACAGAAGGATAAAACAACCAAAAATAATGGCATGAATACGATACACAACCATGACTGCTGAATGTGAAAACAGGGTTAAATTACTAGGATATTCATCACATACAGTAGAGCATCACTTACTAAGGAGAAAGGATTGCATTTTTTAGGTTTGCCTAAGGTGATCACCCAGATGATCCACAGGTGTTTTATCAACCGATAAGTCCAAACATGTCTGGGTGGTCAAAACATTCCACAATAACCAATTGTTAGTTTTAGTGCTGTTGTATGTTTTGAGGGGGCATTGCTTCTTCAGGACTTTTAAAGAAATCATGTATTGTTATCACCTAATTCCCCTGAACATCAGGCCATCTATCCCAGTGTGCATGCTAGGGGGTCTTTAGGTACACCATGGATTAGCCTACATTTAACTGCTTTTGGTGCATTCTAACTTAGTGGTTCTTAACCTTGTTGGATGTACTGAACCCCACCAGTTTCATATGCGCATTCACTGAACCCACCGAAGGGGGGCGTGTCATCACGAATCATATGAGTCAGGTGTGTCTTATCCTCCGCCGAACCCCTAAGACTGACTCACCGAACCCCTGGGGTTCGATCGAACCCAGGTTAAGAACCACTGTTCTAACTGGAGAGTCGCTTTAAGCTTTGGTTTAAAATATGACACTAGACTATATCAACACTACCTGTTCTGCTCTTCTCTTGTACAGTATTACTTTTGTGATTATCTGGAATGACATATGTACTAAGTGATATGTGATTGTTCCAATATATTGTGTGATCTTTACTATGGTACTTGCAGTACTATGAAATATGATGTAATCTCAGTATTTACAGCAGTAATATAACTAGCTCCAGTGACTACCAATGTCACTGTACTTATGATGGCAGTATGGCTGTTCCAGCTACTTTTGACAGATGTGCTTATTGTAAGTTGCTTTGGATAAAATATTTAGATAAATTAATAAAATATAACAATTCTGAAAAATACATACTCTAGTTACAACAACCACCTAATCAGCTGACAGTGCAGATACGTTTTATAGTGGTCCCTGCTGGATGACCATTGCTATTGCATTTCTGTTTTTCAAAGAAAAGTGCATTCATAGTATTTTATTGCATTTATTTTTGTCCTCCCCTTTTGTCAAAGCCTAATTGACATTTCAAGATATAAAAATACCTCTGCAGAGGAAGCAATATTCAAAGAGAAGATAACACAATATTGTGTGTATATATATGTATATGTGTGTGTGTGTGTGTATGTATACATACATATATGCACACGCATACACATTTACAGCATTTTGTACTGTATGTTTATGTATCTGGGCATTCTTATCATATTTGTATGTATTAATGTGTATACATAAATGTGTAAATGAACATGTGAATGTAATATATGACATTTACTGTGTATGTATGTGTGTATATATATATACTACACTACAGTGTTGCGTTAGTGAACCCTTTTGTAATTATCTTGATCTCTGCACTAATTCACAATAAAATGTGGTCTGATCTTCATCAAAGTCACAATAATGGACGAGCACACTCTGCTCTCAGATTTTCATGCCTTTTTTGAACATGTTGATAAATCCTTCACCGTTCAAGCTACAAAAGGTATATGGACCCTTGTATTAGGAAAGTTGTGAAACAGCAATACCTGCCACAAGATGTTCCCTTTAGCTGTTGCTACAGTCAAGGTCAATTTTACATTCAAATATATAGTTTCCTCAGTGATGGCAAACTGTCCAGGCCCCTAGGCAGCAATAAAGCTCCATACCATAATGTTTCCTCCACTGTGCTTCCCTTTCACCTATTCACTCTTGCTCTGTTCTTTGCAGGATTGTCCAATCCAATGGTACCCATTTTCTAGTACTCAATTGCCTCCATTCGTACACAATGTGTCTTCCTGTGTTTTGTCACACCTAGGCCTTCAGAAAAGCATTTGTAGGAGGTTATCCTGTTTACTTGACTACAAGTAACTTATCCTGTTTACTGTAATGACACAGCATTAAATACTGAGTATTTCCACATGGACAACATGTATAAACAAACAGACAGATGGATTAAGAAAAATGTATTAGGCTTCATCACTAACACTGAATCTAAATGTAAATTGATGACATGGCCGTTAGTCAGGTCGACGATTATCAATAATCAATACTTTGTTTAGGGACACAGATCTGTGTGCCAATGGTGGTGGTTGTAGACAGCAGGGGGCGTTGTCTGCCTGCCGAGGGCTTTCTCTTCTCTAATCCTGTAGGGAGCTCTGTTTGGTGGAGATAGTCACAGTGTATGAGCAGAGAGTCAAGGGAGAGGCAGAGATGAGAGGATATACACAAGGTCGAGCAAACGGAAACATCAATACAGAGAGGTGCTCACAGGAGAAATGGGGGTAAATGTTGGTAGACACAGTACATACTTGCGTGTGTGCGTGTGGTTGTAAGCGTTTTCTGTGTGTTTATTTATGGTTATCTGTATATTTGTCTGTGTGTGTGTTAGAGTGTGCATGTGTGTTTATAAGTATGTGAGTGTATATACAGTATGTATTTGTAGGTGTATGCTTGTGTGCGTGCGTTTGTGTGTTTAGATCAATAGGTGTGTGTTTGAGTGTTTTGTCTACATCAGTAAGTACATCAGTGTGATCATGACTGGCTGTTTCTTTCCTTCTTGTTCTGTTGTCCTCCCCTGCCTGGTCTCTCTCTGTCACAAACACACACCAGCCACTGTCATGACCCACAAAAATTAGTGGTTCATATTTTGAAACCTATTTCACAGCATAGGGCTGGGTATCGTTTAGGTTTTGATTCTGCTTACCGATGTTTCCTCTCTCCTTAAGGAATGTTCCTTTACTAACAAAATCTATTGCACTGTAACGATTGGCATGCACGTCCCGAGCCCCCGGTCCCGGCTGCACACCTGTGGCGGATTAGCCCCACACAGGTGGGCATCCTTAGTTAATTATCGACACTATTTGAGTTCCCCAACAGCACTAGGTGCTGTTTGGTCATTGTTTGCTGTTTTGCTTACCTGTACCTTGTGTTTTCTGTTCATGGAGTATTAAAATTACGCTTTATGCGTATATAATTTCCTCGTCCGTCTCGCGCTTACACTTGCCCATCCCTGACACATTATTATTGTAATTTTTATTTGTTTTGAAACACACCTTTTTACAAGCCCATTAGGATCATTAGCATCATTAGTGTGTATTTATTATAGCATTATTTCAGCCGCATATTGTTTTTTATGCCTTTTAATTTGGAAACTTTTTGAAGAAATACTGATGACTCATCCTGCACCTAGGGGCATGTTCTAATTTGACCTCCAATTACCGGGTTCTCTAGATTTGCAGGGGCGGATTGTGTATTTTTGTGTATTGTGTATTTGTGCGAGGGAAAATAACTAGTTTACATGAAACAATATATCTACATTTTTCAAACATAAACAGCACATTTCTCCCACATAGCAAAGCCATAACACAACGAGGGAAAATGACTAGTTTACATGAAGCAATCCAACTACATATTGTACACACCACTGACAAGGGAAAAGTCACTTC
>JAOEHI010053988.1:0-14531 GCA_025447815.1 Percopsis transmontana | reverse complement strand
CCATCGTCCCCTCACTCGCGAACAAGACACCAAGGTACTTGAACTCCTTCACTTGGGGTAATGTCTCATTTCCCACCTGGAGTTGGCTAGGACCGTTCCGGATATTTTAACGTGCTCCGTGACATGTCGGGGGTTGCCGTGGCACCGCTCTTACAACCGCTTATATAGTGAGAAATGCCTCTTGTGACCATCGCCTGCTACAAGCTCTGCCAACCTGCAGGCAAGGGGCCAGGAGGACACTAGAAGCTCACAGGTTGCCACTAGACCCAACCGACCAGTTCGGTGATTTCGACTGTCATTGCTTGTGTGTAGATTTAAACTTTGGAGCCTAAGGTTTTTGTTTTCCCGAATTATTTAGAGGCTTTAACAAAGTCTCATTCTCAAATAGATTTGATCAATGTTTTAATCGGTTATGGCCCAAATGAGTTGTATTCTTGTTTTAAGTCAATTTCTATAACATAGGTTTAAAGAGGTTACTTGTCCAAACAAAAGCCACAAAAGAGGACAGAAGAGTAAATCATGCCTAAATGTGTGTTCAGCAGGGATAATATTAAATGAGAAAAGTTGATCTACAGGAGAAAATTTGTAAGCAATACTGCCTGAGAGCCTTACTGCATTATGTCGCATTATATTTTGAATTGTCACCTGGTGCCTGAAAGTTTTTTTTTTTCCATAAATAAAGACATTTCCACCATAAATTGAAAAGAAAGCAGGAAAGGCACAAATTCTGTATACAAATTCACAAGAAATGTATTGTTTGTGTAAGTTGCTTTGGATAAAAGTGTCTGCTAAATGCTGTAAATGTAAACAGACCCCCCACTTAATGTGGCAGGTTTGACTGAGTGCACTGGCTCTCTTTCACGAAAGCCCTGTTTCAGCCTCACAGACGCACACATTCACACCTGGGAAATACTCCCGGTGTGCTACAGGCCGGAGACTGTTGGCCGATAGGCAGCTTCACTCCAGCAGCTGGGTGTTAAGTCCCTGCTAAAGGGCACTCTCGTGGCGGTAGATTTGAAGGAGGGTAAAGTGTCTTTAAAATGAATTGACACTAACACGCATTTATCTCTAATAAAAAAGTATAATATTGGCAATATGGCAATATGGCAATATTAGCGTTGAGGTTGAATCATTTTACCTTTACCCAAAGAATTACTTTTCCCTGACAATCTCAAATTGGAAAATTGAATTAAACCCCCTTTTTCTGAAAAGTAATCCCTGGCTGGCCCTGATATTTCAATTAAACTAGTGAGCAGGCCAGTGTTCTGGTCACCGTCCAATTCTCGACCAGAGTCTAAACCAGGGCAAGATATGCCCTCCATCTCAATCTGATAGCTGAGAGACCAGATGAAAACAGTTATCTACTTGGTAGTGAATGACATTTACCTGCTACTGTTAGACAGGCATGCAACCCAGTGGAAGTCGAGAGCCACTGATCTAGAGAAGATGTCACATTGCATCTCGTCTACATTACATTCACTCATATACGATGCTTGTGCAACATGTCATTTCACACCTCGTTTGCCAATGCACATACTATCATAGGTGCACTGGCACTAGATTGTGTAGAAAGTCATGAGCAATACACACACACACAAACACACAAATGTCATGTATCACAGTAAATGGCAATTTCAATCAATGAATCATCACGTTGCTTCTATTATTCACATGCACACATCTTATGTGTATTGTTAATCAACTATCTCAATATGTAAATGACTTTCACATCTTATCTCCATATCAAATCTGGTTTCAGACCCAACTTCTTCACAACCACTGTTCTTTAAAAATTTACTAATGACGCATCCTTATAGTTCTTACGAGGGTTCGGTACACGCATTGTATTAAAATACAATATTTTGGCGTAGGTAGACATGCGATACCTATTTTACATCTGAAGGCGTTCTGCCCGGACACCTATAGCAGCTGCACATACAGCTACAATCGGACGGGTAGGCTGCCATGGCTACTGACAATTACGACGCAGAGCTAGAAGAAGGGAAAAGGGAAAAAGTTGAATTGAACAGACTCTGTCGACGTTGTTCAACGATTGTTGGATATGCTGCTGACAACACATCGCACTTGTTAATACACCTTAGACGCCACCACGCAGATATCGATGTCACTGGTGCAAAGCTGTATAAATAAAGGTGCAAAGCAAAAACAACCCCTCATCCCTACTACTACTAGGCTACTCATCACTACTGCTTTCACGCAAACTGGATCCAAAATCAGATCAGGCCAAGGCGTGTTTAGCTCATTGGATATGCAACCATTCTCTGTTGTATGTAGGATTTAAGTAATGAAGCCTTAAATGTTACCTAATTCAGCAGTAACACTGCTGAATAGACCAAAGCAACAGCCTAGCTGAGAACATGGCTGTGGCTGTATGTGTATCAGTATTTTATTTGAATTATTATTTATTTTTTTATATTTATTGTATTTTGTTATGGCATACATAAGAAGAGGAAGGTCTTAGCCTAGTTTTATGTATCCTATTTGGCCAATTGCCTTTATTTTACAATACATGTTTTTCTTTATTTCCTAAAAAGGATTGTGGCCACAACACTCTTTGTTCTCCAAATAAATTAAAATAAATGCAGTCTTTAGAATTAGTTTTTCCCCCTGTTGTACCAAAAACCTATTCACTATGCTACGACTGCTCGTCATTTAAAAGGCAAATAGTCAGCTCAGGGGTTGACTGACTGTTTTGGTGCCCACTAAGAGCTTTTAGACAAGGTGCTTATTGAATGTCACCAATGATTTATCTTAGCGAAGACAGAAAGGGAGCAAGGCAGCCAGAGATCACAGAGGCTCGTAGGCAGTGTAGCAACTCTCAACACCCCTGTATGTTTTCTCCTGAAGATGTATACGAAGACCATTTCGGTAGGCACACAACAAAGCTGCCTATCTACTGTAAGTACGAATTCTGTGTTGTTCCTTCTTTGCCTTGAACCTGCCTTTCCTTTTGACAATATGTGAGCATGGAATTTGAAAGCAATATCCTTTTGTCTGTCACCTCGCATCAACTTACAAACAGTGGGGAGGGAAAGGTCTCCCAAGGACGCTCAAGTTTAAATGAAAATACAAAAAAGTTTAGGGGCCACATATGTAAAATGTATTGATTGCTACAAAACAATATGGCGTATAAGGAACTCCTGTGGCAGTTAATAGTAGCAGTAACCCCTGTGTCTATGGTGTTATTGTGCCACACAGTTTCAGGACAAGCAATTGATGCGTTCACCATGTGTCACCAGGTTATTTCAAACGGTTTTAAAACAGCAGAGTTAACTCAAAACTGCCATAGAGTGCCACAGCTGTCCTGTGTCACACGGTACTATATACATACGAATACCTCCAGAGTGTCCTCATTCTTTGTGTGTGTGTGACGCAACATACTGTACATAGTTTCTTAGGTGTCAGACTAGCATAGTAACATTGGAACAAGATTTGCAATGTAGGTGACAACTTGGATTTTATTAACCTTTTTGTGTTCTCCTTAATTTCCTTATTTTCTTTTGTTCATCCCTTTGTCGTGACTTCCTAAATCTTTTCTTTCTAACCTCCATAACATTGGTTTCCTGCCCTTTATTATCTTCATTTGTTCATTGGGTTCGTCTTTAGTTTTCTCTTTCTCTCTCTCTGTCTCTCCCCAGTGAGAAGGCTGCTTCCCAGTTCTCTCTGTTCTTGCCGCTGATTGTTTGAAGGGTATACTTGTCTGAACCTTGTCTGCAAATCCCTGCAGGATGGGTGGGACACACACACACACACACACACACACACACACACAAAGACACAGGAACTAACGGTCTCTTACAAGTACGTGTACACACACACATACACACAGGAACTACCTGTCTCGTACATGTGCATGTGCACATGCACACACTGACACACACACACCTTCACCGCCGCTATGCAGACACAGGCGGGCGTGAGCACTAACCAGCACACGCTCGAAAATGGCAGCTTTGAGAACGGTTTATTGATTTGCGATCATGCCTACAGTGGCATTTTAGTCCTTTTTAACCAGCAGTGGAAATTCCGCCAACCTATTCATTACAAATGTCACAGGAGAGAGAGTATGTGTGTGTGTGTGTGTTTCCTATTCAACTGAATCTGTGCCAAAAACTATAGGCAGAATCCTGCTACATACTCAGACCAGTACTCTAGTGTGTGTCTTGTTGCCATGTTGCTTCTCTTCCTGTATGTTTCACTTGCTGTTATTGGATGCGCAACAATGCCGTCATAGCACGCAATGAAAAAGATAAACTAGGTTGAACTCTGCGCAAGTTAGCCAACCTTGCTCTTCACAGCGTGCCAATACATTGAAATTGGATTTCTGCGCGCATGCCACGTCCTATGTGAAAGGCCCTTTATAATTACATGGGCATGTAATGGATTGTTTTGGATCTTGACTGTTTTAGCGCTTGATGTAACCTGTTTAGTAGCTGGCAGATGTATCTAGCTGTCTATGCTTCACACCTCCTCCGCTCCATTTACTGTAGGTTTGGGCTGTAGCGATGTAAAGGGGTGTAGTGCTTGTCTTGTCAGTTTTAGAATTGAATAACATAGCTGTTGCACATTCCCCTTGCTAGGTACTGTAATGTCATCTACATTCTAGTCGGGGTGTTTTCAGACCAACCTTGAGCTGAAATCGATAGCTGACATTTCTCTATATTGCTCAGACAGACCTTGCCTTTCTACCGCATGACCTACTGGGTAGCACACCCATAGTCCAGCCTTCTCATGGATAATTAGAAGCTTGTAAGTAGAGCAGCCTTCTGCAACCCGTCTTCTGGCTTTCATCTGCATCTCCCAATCCTGAGAGTGGTGGTTCAAAATACAATAGGAGATAGGTTAGTGGGTTTCACCTCCACCCATGTGGTTGAGTTGTAAAGGAACAGTCTGAAGGATTTAGGGGGATCTATTAGCAGAAATAGAATATAGTATTCATAATTAAGTTTTCATTAGTGTATAATCACCTGTAACAATGAATCGTGGTGTTTTCATAAGCTTAGAATCAGCCCATCCTATCTACATAAAGAGCGGGTCTTCTTCCACGGGGCCTGCCATGTTGTGCCGCCATGTTTCTACAGTAGCCCATAACGGACAAACCAAACACTGGCTCTAGAGAGAGCCATTCACGTTTTTAGTGCCAGCTTGAATCCGGCCACCGTAGGTTCTGATACATTCTCGGTTTGCAAACCTCTTGCTCCAACCTCCAGGGAACATGTACACACACAAATTTTGATCTTCGGTTATTCAGTTAATTGCTAGGGGGCGCACGTGTTAATGCAGAAAAAATAATGCAAGAGAAGTGCCTATTGCGTAAATGCACAGCAATCGAACTTTTTTGAACATTCTTGTTATAAGCCATGACAGATTGAAACTGTGCCTCCCGTCCTGGCTGCGCACCTGTGGAGGATTAGCCCCACACAGGTGCACCTCCTTAGTAATTTTGAGCAGTATTTAAGTTCCCCAACCGCATTAGGTGTTGGTCATTGTACCTGTTCACTTGTACATTGTGTTTCTGTTTTGGAGTATTAAAATACGCTTCAAGCGTTCACTGCGTCCACGTCTGCCTGCGTTTTACCTCTGGCTCGCGCTTACTCTCACCACTCCAGGACACAGCGGTACAGAATGACCAGTTTTACCGGGGAGTAAGTCGCTTTGGATAAAAGTGTCTGCTAAATGCTGTAACTGTAACACACACACACATAAACCCTTCCACAGTGTAATATAGGACACACTAACTCTGTCTTCTCCCTATTTGATCTCAGACACAGTCCCTATATAGTATTGGCAGGGTGCACTGGTTTTATTTTGGTTGTAGTGAGTCAGGAAGCAGTGCATTTTTATGTGTTGGCAGTCCCCAGCCACCGTCTTTGGTTCGTTGGCCTGACACTGCAATGCCAGCCATTCCCTGGCTGACCGTGTTGTTGTGTGCGCATACAAAGTATGTGGGGATGTGGACTCGTGCACACGCAAGCATGAGAAAGTGTGCACGTGTTTAGCTGTGTCATTTTTTTTGTCTCGCGTGTGGATTTGTGGATTGTGAAAATGTGTGAATATGTGTCCTGTGTGTGTGTGTGTGTGTGTGTGTGTGTGTGTGTGTGTGTGTGTGTGTGTGTGTTCCGTCTCATCCTTCTGTCCGTTGCCTCCTTGTCATCTTCCTACTGAATAAATTGGATTCAAGAAACAAACAAACTTCTAGAAACTTCTAGAAACTTGCAGTTCTTCCTCTTAAAGTAGGAAGGTTCCCTCTGCAAATGTCCCGCCGTTGCATAACAGCTGCCTTTTGGTTTGTATAGAATTAGTATCATTTATTTTACTTGAATTAAAACTTAAAACGAGGTCCCTTCAGCTGCTCAAGGTCCTTAAAAGCCACACAATTTCTAAACACATTCTGGATAAGTCCTGTCATGCCGACTTAAGAAAAGCTCAAGGCGAAGTCATTTGACTGGATTTGAAACAGTAAAACTGAATTTTCAACATTACATGACTTTTCCATTAAAATAATGGACACAAAACCACACTTTGACTGGTAGCTACTCTGGGGGATGTGTTTATTCGCCTCAAGAAATTTGCTTAGCCCTTGCCGGAGACCAATCCATGTCCCTCTGAGGATGGACATGCTGGCTCAGGACAGCCAATTCGATCTTTAGATGTGTGTGAGAGTGACAGAGAGAGAGAGAGAGAGAGAGAGAGAGAGAGAGAGAGAGAGAGAGAGCTGTATTTCTATTAGGCATTTGGGTTTAAGTATGTGTTTGAATGTAAGTGTGAGTGGCATGTGTGTGTGGCTTACAAAACTGCAAGCTGTCTGTTTTTCCTTATCCTCTCTTTATCCATTAGTGTGTGTATGTGCGAAAGTGAATGTGTGAGAGACAGAGAGAAAGAGAGAGAGAGAGAGTTTGGCATGAGAGTATGCCAATATGCCGGATTGCTCTCTGCTTCAATTCCCCATCTGACACTACAAATGTGAATAACTTATGGGATGTGTGCAATGAAAAGGATGAGTGCCCACTTGCAGCACCAAGAATAGTAGCCAGTAACAGAGTTGAGTCTTAACAAGAGTAAAATTAAACCTTTTCCAGTTTAATGGTAGTGTTTTTTTTTTTGTTGTTGTTTTTTTTACTTTGACCCCTCTCTCTTTTACCTCTTCTCTCTCTGTCAGCAGAGTTTGGAGTTTGAAAGATCTGTCTTTGTCTTCAGAGGTGTCAGAAAGTATACAGGGCGCTCTGTCTCTCCTTGTTCCTGTTCCCCCACCGCCTCCCCCTCTTTCATATTTCCTGATGAGAAATACATAACCGCTGTCTCCTGCTCTCCGTCTCTGTCCATCTCTCCTTGTCTCTGACGGATGTCAGAAATAGATCTGTTTTCTCAAGGGTTTTCCCCCCCCTCTCTCTGCCCCCTCCCCTCCCCTCCCCCCTTACTCTCTGACTTCCACAGATGTCAGGGAGGTGTTTGTGTGCTGTGAATGTGGAGTTAGAGGTGATGTTTTTATGTTTTGAAGCCGAACTGTCTGTCTAACTGATCTGAATGCAGACAGAGACCCTACTGATTCCTGCTTTACAGCGGGTTCAGAAATATATCTCTGTAAAACGCACGCTCTCACACACCTATGATGTATGGAAAGACAAAGACACACACACACACACACACACATAAACACACACCACATGATTGATAAACACTTAACACATTCATAAAGTAAATAAATGCATGTTTAAGGACAAACCTTTAAAGCCTAAAGGAAAGGAGAGGCAAATACAGTTGCCTTTCAAAGCAAAGGCATAAATACATTTAGTCTAGCACTTATTTGTCCTTATGTTTGTTCTACCTTTTCAATTTTTAAGTTCCACTATCAAGTTTTGTCCCTTGCACTGTATACTGAGGCCTACCTGTGCCAATGCAAACCTTATCAGGAAACATGACAACCTCCGTGGCGCACAATATTTAGAATAAAATAGCAAATTTTGTAGCATTTTGAATCTCCATCTCAAGTGAGCCTACATACCATACTTAAAGGGGACTTATTATATAAAACTCACTTTATTAGTGAGTGTCTACAAACCCACAAAAGTTAAAATAAAACATGTTGATTTCCTTTTACGTTTGTAAACGTCTCAGCAAAGTCTTAGCAAGCCATTCTGATTTTGAGGGCCTATTGACATCAATGGCGAAATTGTGCTTAAAAGAGGGATCAGTCCCAACTTTACATGGCGGAACGGCTGACAAGGGAAAAAAGATTATATACAGTATATATTTCTTTGGCCATTTAGCACAAGCTAATGCTAACAGCTGAGGTAATAACTTTGATGTAAGCTAATTCTCTAGAAAGTTATTGCCGTTACTTGCTGCAGGATCCACAGTACCGTTAATGCTATTAGTCTGTTGAATTTCTTCAAGAACATGAGAGTAAAAATAGAGAATATGTGTAGGTGTTAGCATGTTGTGTTAGCATGTTGTGCTAGTGTAAAATGTGTTTCACGTTTATCTGTAGCCCCTTTTACACAAAAAAACGGGATTATTGCTATATATTATTAATATATAGCATATATATATATAAATATTATTATTGCTATATACTATTATATTATTATTTCGCTTCGACATTCTGTGTAAAAGGTACACCTGCAGTTTATGAAATAAACTGTGAACTCACAATCAGAGGGGCTCGTAAGGAGAAGAAAGAGCCCCAAATAATGGCTTCTTTCCCCATAAGAAGCAATAACAATCACTCTGCAGTCACAGAATTCAATGGTCATAGATTTTGGTGTTACACCGGTTCTTAATGGCATTATTGCAGGATCTCTGTATAAGAAGGGCTTGTAATTTGGCAAACAGGCAGGCTTTGCAGTGTGGGGTTAGAGTTTTACCTAAAGTTCTGCAGAATTCAAATCATTGTGACTTTGGAACCACTGTTTAAAGTTGTGAAACGGTTAAATAATAACTGACTTAATTGAATAACTGACTTTAAATGCTTGAGAGATTTATTTGATTTTACTCCATGTTGTAGGCATAGAATTGCAAGGATTATGATCTGTCAGATTAAGTTAAAGTTATATTTATGTATGCAGTATGCACTTGTCACTGTGACTTTAAAAGAAAACACATGCATTAGTCATTACTGCTCTTGATGTTTAGGCAAGCACATCTGGACAGTTGACTAGGGTACATGTGGCCTGCCAGACAGACCCACCGGTGACCTGCACAGTTGGCACACAGCTTTCTGTGAAAACTCTCCGACCTCACTTCAAAAGTATAGGTTTGTTGACCCACAGTTACTTCATTGTGTTTGTGTAGTTTTAAATTGTAATTCTCATTTTTTAATTTGGTGTGACTAAGGATATTGAACTGTCTGTTTACTACCTTTCTAATTTCTTTGCAGCAGACGATTTCCACTTCAGTCTGCATTGTGGTACAGTTTCCACAAGTGCACCTAAATAAGAAATAAAAAGTGTACAGTCAGTCAACGGACAAACTGTTTTTACCGTGATGAAGATAAATGACGCATTTATATCATTATATCTGAAATATAAGAGAGCTACAAAATAAAAACGTATCACTCTGAAACGTCCTGCTCCAGTCTTTCCTGTGAATGTGAATCAGGTCTATGAACGTCTTCTAGCTGACTTTCAGGATCATACTCTGGCTCAAACTGATACGGCAGAACCGACGATATCCTAATAATAAACACATTGGTGGTACTGCTCCGTTTAACCAATCAGAATAGAGTTGGGGACCTGACCAATCAGAGCACACTGGGCTCATCAGGAGTGGGGGGGGCTTAAAGACACAGGTGCTCAAACAGAGTAATTCAGAGAGAGGGTTAAAAGAAGTATGAGAAAAAAGAAAAATGTGTTTTTGGAACATTGATTTAAATCTATTCTAGTAGACCCCAAAAATATAATTATGAACAGTGAAAATGAGCATAATAGGTTCCCTTTAACACATATTTAAGGTATATATATTTATTTTATACATATACAATTTTGGGGGGGGGGGGGTGAACCTTTAACTACAGGACAAGTTAATGCATTCCTATATGTAGTACATGCTGGAAGGAAAGGTAACAACTGTAACATCTCAGGAACTTCTCTGTGCACTTCCAGGTGGTCTTGTCTACCAGTCTGTTTTCCTTGTGTTCCATGTGTTGTTCCGGTCCTGGTTTTCTGTCTCCCTTGTTGCCATGTGTGTTGATTTGATTATTGTTTTCACCTGTGTCTCCCCGTGCATTAAATTCTGTGTTCCTGTTTGTTTGTTGTTGTTGGATTATTTAGTATTTGCCTTGTTTTCTAGTCCCCCCGTGTCAGTCAGTGTTTCTTGTTCACAATCTTGTTTGCCTGTACCTGGACCACAATTCCTGCCCGCTCCCTTTGTACCTTTGCCTTTGTAGAATACCTTGTTGCTAAACCCTGCCTGTACCTCGACCACGATCCTGCCTGCTCCTTCTTTACTGTTGCCGTTATGCATACACGTGGTTGCCACTATATATCCTTCTTTATCCTTATTTATCAACATCTCCGTGACTCTCTGCATTTGTATCTCCTAGTCTTGAAACATAACAATGCAAGGCACTCAACAAACACACACAAACACACACACACACCTAATGGAGGACAGGTGGAAAGAAACAGTGATCAAACACGATCTATGTTTGATTGGCCGAGAAACAGACAAAGATCCCGTTGGGTATTGAAATGTTATTTAGCGCACAATAATAGTGTGTACAATATGGAGCATTTTAGTGTGCAGGCCTATCATATGATTTTCCCAGGGTGACTCACTCAGCTGACATACCTAATAACCCAACTCCTCTATCACTTGGTTCTTTTTTTTAATGAATTCTCCTTTTATTTATTCAGTTAATCATTTTATTCTATCTGTTGTCATTTTGATTGGTGGTCAAATTTAGTAGAACAACTACCCAAAAATAACTTTTACAAACTTGTTTAACTGTTTTAACGGTTTAAAAGCAGGTTCTGGTTTGCATTAGATATGCATTGGAGTATTGTGTTTAGAAAAACGATATGCAACTCCTGACAAGATTACATCTCTAGACGTTAATCACGCTAGCGCCCTGAGGTTCACACGCCCACATTCACAGAAAAGAAAACCAGACCTTATTTAAGAATAAACCTTGTGAAAGGGCTGACTAAAGAGATTAGAAACAAGAAGAGTGAGTTTCTAGAGATTTACAATTAATTGATTCATAGAAATAAGACTTGTATTCGATCACAATTAATATCAATTAGTTAGAACCTTGAAAGTCATTTTTGTGTTGCCCCCAAAAAAAATCACGAAGCCATTCTGTTACATTTTGAAGGTTATGTTGACAATTAAATTACACCAGCACCAATCTGTGGCGATTTGTAAGGTCTGATAAATTAAATGAAATTAAATTTCACAACTAAACCGTCGCGCCTATAATGCGTATATATTTATATTTTTGTGTTACACCTATCTTGTCAGGGTGATTTCTGCCCAAAGTGGCCCAAACACATTTTCTTTATTTACAACTTTATCTGTCTGACCCTAAAGCTATCTCTTGTCATTGTTTGTTTTTAAAGCCAAATGGAAGTTGTCGGCTTCTGTGTTCTTAAAGATTGGTACAGCTTTCAAAGTTGGAGTCATTAAATTATTTTGGAGCCTCTGGTGAGTCAAGTTGAGTTTATTTAAAGATTTCTTCCAACAAGCTGATTCGTCTCAAAGTTTTTGAAAGAACAAAGGACAACACCAGACACAGGATGATAAAATCAGAGGGGATTAGGATAACAGCTGGAACAAATATAACTCAAACGGCTAGAAAGCAATCTTGGCTTTTGATGGCAAATTTTACAATGTAGCCTACATTTTTTTAATGTATAGAGAATTGTGCAGCCACACTGGAAGAAGTCTCCCCAGGTTTACTCTGGATGTTTACTCTTGTTTCAAAAGGTTTGGAGAACTACTATAAGGGATAGATGAATCGTGAATGCATCTACCACTGTGAACCGTTTTCAAAAGAAAGGTCCATTTCTTTGCAATTGAAATTTCTCTGTACAAGTATATGGAAAATGTTTGAAAAATTCCACCAGCTACCAACAGTAAGTATGTGGCTATGGAAATAACTTATTCATTCATTGCTAACCCTAACCCTTAATCTACCCAGTGACAGCGGCTGCAAATTTGCCTTGGCTAAACCATGAATAGCATATTTTATGTGTTTAATATATGGAACAATGTTTTATGCATTAGTCCTTCTTAAAATAAACAATTATCTACAAAACATTTTTGTACACATTAAGAATTGTGGTAAAATGTAGAATAAACATAACTTGTGTCACTGTCCAGTAAGAGTTACTTCCTTCTGACCATATCCTTATATTCACACAGAACTGCATGTAGGCTACTACAAATGAGAGCAAAGTTTGCTAACTGCTTTTCAAGAGAGTTTTTATAGATAGCTCGCTTGGTAGCTTAAGAGCTTTTACTAATGAAGCACTTGACTTTTTAATCCAACTTTCTCATGGAACTTCTCATGTACATCCTCAATGCAAGTGAGTGATCTTGTGATAAAAATCCCCTCTTTCAAGCATGGCCCAGGGGTATCTTGAACAGAAACAGACTGGAGGAGTCTCAGGTATAAGGCCCTTCTCCCCTTTTTACTCCATGACACATGGAAAGAGCAAGGGGTGTCTAGGGGGTAAATGACTCATCATTTCACCCGACAGAGCTGAGCTCAGAGCTTGAGGTAAATCCTTTGCGAACAATGGTGTAATGTCTACTTGTCAAGGGTGGTGATATTGCAGAATGAGATTGAAAAAGCAGGATGTCAGCCCGAATGACTCAAACAGAATGACGGTCTAATCAAAACAAATCCAGCTTCTTCATTAGAGACCGAGATGCTGGCTACATCAAAGTAGGTTCTGGGATTTTTTTTTCCCCCTCGAAAGACACTCATTAAGACTCAGAGAGCCAGTCTAATTCTCTGGACCTAGTCCGGATGGGAACTTCTGTCCCTATGGCAGCAGGCGTATTAGAAGGACTCAGGCTGAGGAAACCACAGTAAAGTATGTATATTCCCAGGCATGTCTGCATAATATGAGAAAGAGATAAAGAACAAACTAAAGAAAGAAAGAAAGAGCTAATCATTTGCCTGCAGCAAATGCCCATCAAGCTGTATACTGGGGAACGCTAGAGGAATTATTTAGAGCGAGTCTTAGCATTACTACTCTGTGCCAATTATGATCCAGTCCAATGACTGACGGGGCTGACCAGAGGGAGAGGAAAACACACAGCATTTGACTGTGTTCCCTTTGATTTCCTCCTTATTGTATACTGTATTGTAAACAACACTGTGGCAATAGTGTGTTTGATCTAAGTAAGTGAGTATAATAAAATTTGAATTGAACTTTGATTGGAGCGGGCATTAGTGAAAGTGAAGATGGACAGAGTGAGAGAGATGGGAAGCGGAGGGAGGCGGTGACTCGGAGAACCTGAGGAAGAGAGGAGAGGCGTGAGGAACATGGCCTGGGTCGTCTTACACACACAACCAATCTTGGAAACATAGGATTTTGGCACACAATGAGGCTGTGTGGGAAAGAGAAGTAGAGATATATGAGAGAGAACGAGAAAGGTAAAACAAGAGCTTCTAGCATTAGAGATAAATTTACAGGTCGGAAATGTGCGTGATTATGTGTGCCCAACACACACAGGCTTAAGTTGTGCTTAAATTACAGATTGCCTGACTACAGTTGATTTCACGATGTTTTGGCGCCATCTACAGATCTGTGTTTAACTCCATTGCTTTATGGGTGGGAAAGGAAAGAAAAGGGGCAGGGAAATTGTTAATGGGTTAAATCTGAAATCCACCCCGTTTTGCCATAGTGATTTGAAATCTGTGAATCTACAAAAGACTTTAGTGACATCACTCAGTATCACCCCAAGCTTTCAATTACAGCAGCCAATCAGAGCAGTTCACTGTCTATCTAGTGTTAAATATTAACACTATCCACAGAACACAGCCTGTTACAGAGGGGTAGAAAAACACTACAAATAATGGATTAAGGTGGGTATATTTGCTATAAACTTAAACACTTTTCTTTTGAAAAAATATTAACTTAAACTTAAACACTTTAGTGTTTGAAATAATTTCAGTTGCTAACAAAATTGAAACATATTGAAATATTGGACGTTTAAAGTTAACAAACCTCTTCATTCCGAGATACCCACCCCCTCTCTCTCAAACAATGACGTTATGACGCACAGGTGACACACCATTGTAATGAGAAGGGTTTCAACTGTGAATCTATCAAAACCATTGTTGCCGAAAGGAAACCGTAATCCAACCCCAAGCAAATAACTAAGCATATTGCAAAACCAGTACTGTATTTTAAAACTGCATGCCCACATGTAGGTAAATAGTGATAGGTCGTACTCCACAGATTTCAACAGTGTAAGCCATGCCTCTATGACCAACACTCAATGATCTAGCCATCAAAGAACATCAATAACAAAATTCACAAATTACAACAACTGTG
>JAOEHI010053987.1:0-14531 GCA_025447815.1 Percopsis transmontana | reverse complement strand
TGTGAGCGAACATAAACTAATCCAGGTGGAAGAAATTATAGCATTTGTGTGTGTGTATGTGTGTGTGTGTGTGTGTGTGTGTGTGTGTGTGTGTGTTGGTGGGGGGTCTCTTTATCATCACTATAACTCTTTTTAAGTAAATGTCTTCTTCTGATAAAGATTTCAATGTAACAATTTAAACTCTATAACCTTGTAACCTAACTCTAGTAACGTTTTGCCCTTACTATAGCAGTGAAGTTGCCCACACGGAAAATAAATCCATGAAGACCTCTTTTCTTGATTCCTATCAGGTTTCTGATGGCCTTTTTGCTGCACTAAAGTCAGAGCCATGTTCTTAAAATGGAACATGTTTGGAACAGTATTGAATCTTACCAGGCGCGGCCATCCTGCCAAACCCCCTATTAAGAGCGAGGTTAAAGTCTTTCAGGAGATCACTAAGAACTTCAGAACAGCTGAAGGCCTATCTTTCCTCAGATCAGCAACATTATGACAATTAAGAAAGTAATTGATTGCGGAGTGGGCTGCAATTCAAGATTTTCAAGAGAGTTTTCAAAAAACAAGACTGGAAGAAGGGTTAAAAGTCCAAGGTGAGGCCTTGTGACACAATTCAACAGGAGCAAATGTTTAGATTCATGACCATAAAGATGGAAATCTATAAAATATTTATATATAAAATAAACATCCACCCCATTAAAAATATAAGTCTGGATAAAATCTGGAAAAACATCCAAATCCTGAAATAAATCTTGAAATCCCCCCCTACAGCATTTATATCCCTAGTCTCACACCAATCTCTACCCCTCCCCCTACAGCTGCCCACATATTTATAGACAGTTGTGTTTCAAAATATGAACAGTGAACCGGGGTTCTGGGGGTTGCTATTGAAATATTAAGACCCGGATGCTTGATATCATATTTTTCCTATATTTTATAGTAGGCTATAACAGTATTTCATCATTATCATTATAATTATCGTTATCATTATTATTATCATTATCAGGCCTACTGATACTGTTTCAATTCAGTATAGAATTCTTACTGAGTAGGCTAAACAATAAAACCATCATTGAAATGTTAAAAACATGTCATATTGGCACCTTTATATACAATATAGCACCCAGTCCTGGTAGAAATACCATTAGAAGGTGTGATTAAACAGCAGACATCAGGCTGTGGCATTCCACAGCACTAGTCCCATGGCGTGATAAAGGTTACAGTGTGTTTCTAGTCACTATACTGCCCTTTAACATCTGGATCCATGTGGGAACATCTGTAAGCATAACATGTTTACGATATTACACAAAGATCACACTCTGCTTTCATTACCACGCTGGTTTCCTGGTGGCAGACAGAGCCCACTTACAGCTGCGGTAGCTGCGGTAGGCTATATAGTCTTACTGTACAGAGCCACGCCGTCCTTTACTGCTATTATGGTAAGACCTCTCTTTAGGGCACCTCAGGGGTTTCTGGCCCCTTCAGAACGCAGTGCCTGGGACTCCTCAAGTGTCAGACCCCCCATGAGAGGCGAGGCTCAACAGGGGCTTCTTCCTGCTTTGGCACCAAAGGGCTTTGGGGGTGGGAGGCCTGGCCTCCTAGTGATCTCCTGTAAAAGCCATTTGGACGAGCCTAGCGAGCCGCCCAGGCCAGACTCTCACGCTGTTAATCCCAAATTGGGATTAACCGTCGAGAACAGGAGTTTCTGAAAGGAAACACACACTCTGTAGTTCCGAGGCATGGTGACAGACGCCGCTCAATGGGAGACCCCCCCCCCCCCGAGTTCAAATGTGAAGAAATCCTCGCATGTTTTTGTTGTTGTTGATGTAATGTTTGTTTTATCATGCGCGTCACACAAGAACAGATTCTTATGGCCTGGCGGGCCACAAATCTCAAGGCCCGGCCCACTCAGCCAGGCCTTGAGTATGGAAAACTCTGTTTGTACTTTACTGAATTTGATGCGATCTCCTCGTTCCAATAACTCAGATTTTCGCTCAAGGTCGGGGTGGTGACGTTCTCTGCAAGGCTTTTATATATCTGCCTCTATCTGGCAGTAATTGTTCCTCAAGCCCTCAGATCTATTCTCATATAATGAGAAGCTGGCCTGCCTTGTCATCATGGTCTTTCTCGATGGGAGCTATTACGCATCTGTCAGGTGACAAATAGCCTGCATAGACAAAACAATTACATTTTAGCCAGTTGCACCAATAAAACAAAAGATGGAGGACGTTGGGGAAAAGAAGTTATTTAAATATTGTATTATTATGTAGTATTGTTTTATTTTATTTAAGTATAAAACAATAAGAAAGGTCACATATTTGATTTTAAAGCAAGATATTAAAATATTCAGCATCAGGATATTTCAATATGTAGTATATTTGCATAATATCGGCAGCAATATAGACTGTATATAAAACACGGACATAGTGTCCAGTTACATGAAAACACAAATGATGCAGTACACCATTGAAATCAGCTGTGGTTCTGATATGGCCACTGGGTCAGTACTGTACTTGCTGGTCAGTATAGCAACACCATAACCTTCCACATATTTGACAAGAGACAGTGTGTGCGCTCCCCTGATCCACATCTGGGCTTCATCAGCGATATATCTCATCAGAACCAGTGCTTGAAGAGACAGCTGACTTCGTGGAACTGGGCAGGAAATAAGGTCTTAATCTTGAGTCTATGAAACATTCAGATTTGATTACTGCAAGACACAGCCCAGCCACATCCAGACGGGGCTGTCTTTCTTTCCATTATCCCTCCATTCACACTCCATTCCCTGGTCAACCATGAGCTCATTTACTTACTGTATGCACTTCATGACAACATAGCGTTCATTATTCCCGTACTCCAGGTCAAACTCATGCAAGCCTGAAAACTAAAAATATTACCAGTTTTAATTAGATACACACAGACATTATAACTAACTGTACATGTGTGTAAACACAACATTCTAAATACTGTAGAAACAACTTAATGGTACCACAAAACCACAAATCCCAAACCAACGTTAAATGCTAACATCATTATCCAAGGCTGTGGTACTGTGGAATTTAATACTAGGGATATGGGATTATCCTGGTTATTATAAACAGGATGTGATATTTACATTACTCTTAAACAGAATAACACAAACAAACACAAACAATATAAGGCCTTCATTATTGACCTCGGATTGCTCAGTCTGGTACGAGTTTAAGTGTTAAGCCACTTGAAAGCAGGTCCCGTGAAACAAAAACAGTGAAACAGTACCTTTCAAAGGTTTGTGCTCTTTTGTCGGGATATCACGAGCAAATTGAGCACCTGACCTAAATAGTCATCTGAAGGGTCTCCGCTTAGACCACCAGCCAGGACGGGCTAAACATGCGGCCTATGACCCCCTCCACCCAGTCCAGATTATCAGGTGACCTTTTAGAAAAGGCTGTCCAGCTCCAGAGGACAATGGCTTTATTGTCTCAGTTAGAAAGGTTTATTTCTAACACTGTCTAAATGTCTGTATACATGCTGAAAGAATTAAATAAAAAAATTGTTCAGGTCAGCCAGTTTGACCAGTATTTTAGTTGAAATCCTACAGATGATAGGAATCGCAGCACAAATGTATGTCTCAAAGGGGCCCCCTAGGGTTATGGCGAGTGTGTAAGAAAGTTTTAAAACCACAGATTTTTACTCTATGTTACATTAAAATGAATCTAGAACCCCAAATTCCCCCTATAGTTTTGTGCAGCGCCCACATTCACAAACATTTTGCAGCCTTCCTTACAGATAATATATTAATAAAGAGGTGCAATGCAGCATTTATGTTTTTATCCAATGCTTACCTTATGATGGTTATCCTTTCATGGAGAGGTCACAGTTCTTGTCAAAGATTTCTCTTGTTTTGTACATAATATCTGTGTATACAGCTGTGTGATGATTGAGGGGTCTATTCTCTCGGGTTAACTTTTGTTTTAAAAACGTTTGCATTGTCATTGCACTACTGTCAGAAGTGTGAGTTGTTTGAACCATGTAATCTGCAATTTTTTTCCCCCTTATGGCATCTATGGAAGTCTCAACATTGGAATGACTTTCTGCCTGCACGCTTTCTCCCAAACCTTCCTAAAATTGCACTGAAAACTCCCTTAGATCGAATTTAAATGTCACCATTAGGTAGAACTATGAAGTCATTGTCTGATATCAAATGCTGCCAATTTCCCTATGCTTCTCACTTCAAAGATCTTAGCACTTTATCTCAGTGTTTTTCCAAGTTAAACGTCAGTCACTGCAACAAGAGTGACTATGTGCATCTGATTAAAACTATACTGTAATTTCAGTCGAGCACAGTCATTGCTTTCTAATCCTTTATGATGTCAGTGTCAGCGGATGTACGTCAGTGACATATATACTGAAATTTCTGGCACAAAAAGGGTTTGTGATATAATGGGAAACTCTCTATAAGGCAGTATATTGGCTGACTTGGCTGAGGTCCCGTTACTATGGCCCCAAGGCGGTTAGGGAGGCTTCATCACTGTCCGGCAGTGTTTTAGGCTGAAGGCTGTTACTGAGTATGTGGGAAACACATTATGACAGCAAAATACTGATATGACACTGGCTATAGTTGTCATGAATGTTTCTGTGTCAGATAATTGGAATGTTAGCCTCTATCTAATGTGCTTGTTGTATTTCATTGCATGTTTTAGTGATCTTTATTCGAGAGTTTCGTTTTCCAGAGTGCTACCCGGTGGTCACTCCACGTCATTCCAAATGGGTTCTATCATTTCTGTGTGTGGTGCCAGAACAATATGTGTCATCCAAAATGTATTTTGAACTCAAATAAACAATTACTTAACCCCTGTTTGTTTTAACTAGCCAATAGTAGCATAACAACCTTGTGGATTTCAGTGTACTTGAACATTCCCACGCCCTATCATCAGCAAGAATCTGGTGGAGGAACTGAAATTGATGGAGTCTAAATGGAGCTTCATGAGCATTTTTTAATTGTAATCAAGGAAATATTTACAACAAGGTCTCATCTGGCTTTGAGGTTCTACGTAATGTGATTGTGTGTGCTGTCCTGTACTATGTGTAAGCCTGAGTAATGCATACCTGACTATTAGGAAGCTATTGCCTTCATGGAATTATTTTGTATTGGAAGACAACTGTTTATTCAAACGCAGTTACTGAAGAGCGGTGAGATGATTTCAAACGACAAACTGTAGCCATAGTGTTTGCCAACAATGAGCCATTGAAGGCCTATACATTCATGAAAATGGCACATGGTTAAATACAAAACAATACCAAACAAAATCGGCTGGATGTCATGCTATTTATACATTAGGAATGTGGACAGAAACTGCTCCATTTCCTAAAGTACCAGTCTAACAGTCAACTGATAGAAAAGCCCTTGAAATCAAATATGCTGGAGGCAGGATGCTTTTTTTCCAAAGGCCTGAGAGGTTTGGCCTCTAGGGAGAGCAGGTACACCAGCGCCTGAGGCTTTAACAACCCCCCCTTCCACCCACACACACACACACACACACACACACACACACACACACACACACACACACACACACACACACACACACACACCCCACCTAGTCACTCCTAAACCTCCGCACAGAGGATCATGTGACCCCACCCCCCAACCTTTGAAACTGAGGATGTGATCAAACACTGCTCCGTTGCCATGGACACCGTTCCCCTGAGTGAAACACTGCCCTGCTGCTGAAAATGATGAGCTGGGACTTTATTTAAGAAGAAATATAAGAAGAAATAAAATGCTAACTCCATTTTGTTAAAGGCTAGCAATAAGACTGGGTTTCAACTGAGGCCAAACGTGTCTCTAGAGTTTTACCTGAATTATTTTCTTTTTTTTTCATAAAACAAGGTTTTTTGATAGACTCAACCACGTGTACATCTGTTGAGGGGGGCTGGGCTCGTCAGCACATGGAGAGGTTTATCCCACGAGAGCTATCCCATCTCTTCCTGTTCTACCATTCCCCTCATTTTAAGACCACCGGCACCTTTTCCCTTTTTGTTCATTGTTCCTCTGTATCCGTGGAGGGATAGGGGGGGAATTCCTGTGTAATTAGTCCTGTTTTCCCCCATAACTAGCCTGCCAAAAGTTACAATGCTTGGTGTTCCAAGCATTGGGACATGCAGTGCCTCTGTGAGCCAAAGCATCAGGCATTATCGCTCTCTCTCTCTCGCTCTCTCCCCCCCTTCTGCGACTTTGTGCTGTTTTAATGCTTAACATTAAATGAAAAGTTTAAGATGAAATTATAATGTTTATAGCAACACACAACAGCGCACACACACACACACACACACACACGCACACACATTGGATAAGCATGTGTTGTTTTTTAGGGGATTGATGGATATTGCATTGAAGGCATAGTGCTAGTAATTGTGTGTTCTGGCTACAAGTCAGTTGATTGATGAGTGAAAACACGTACTCAAAAACACACAAATGCAGCCTGTGTGTGTGTGCATGTGTGTGTATAAATCACTATAAATAAGTGAAACTCTTAGAAAATAATTGATGAACAATATAATCAATTTCTATCAGTTTTGACAATGTACATTTTGTTTGTATTCTCGCAAATGTTTCAAGGATGCATTACTCAGTATTTTGTAACCTGTGGTTTTTATATATAGATGAACTGTTGATGAACAGTATTTTGAGATTGAGAAACTAAGACGAAAGGGAATTGCGTTTCTTAACTAAACTTGATTAGATGAACCTAAGGCGTGAAAACCAACACCCAAGTTAATACCCAATATTTCTCAATCTGGACACCAGATGTCTTCAATCTTTGCCCTTGCCCAACATAATTAACTGAATAATGACATGCTCTTAAACATTTGATAGGTGACTTATTGACGTATTCCTCTGTGCAATAAGGAATTCCGATTTTATAGTATGGTATGTTTGATTTTATGTATGTATTTCAGCAGGATTCAGGAAAAGATCTTCAATATATTGTGCTGAATACAAGATTTGTTGTACACAGATAGGCTCAATTAAAATTACTGTTCTGAATGTATGACCTTCACAGATAGTTTGACCTCTACATGTATAGATAGATGTTTATCACCCTTGTTTTCACCTTCACCTTTAACTCAGATTATACGTGGACATCCCTTTAAGGAGTTTCCTTTTAAGGATTTTCCCTTTAAGTATCCCTAATCCATATTCAGGTTTTTGGGTCAATATTTTGTCTGAATGGGTTAAAAAACAACTATATGTACTATGTACTGGCTGTCCTTTTTAATAAATCTGGTAGGCCTCTGTTTCAGTCCATCAGTCGTGCTGTTGAATGTCCTAAGAAATGAAACAAGCTGACTAGTGGCACTAAACATTCTATAAGACAGTGACTGACTACTGCCCACTTGTGGTCATATAGTGAAACTTTTAGCTGCAAGGGCAACCCAATTAATATAACAACTAAGAGATTGATATGATGTAGAAACGTTTTATTGGTTGAATTATTATGTCAAATCATTGGGTAATGGTTATGTTACAATTCCGGTATACAATACAGGTTGTTACTAAAAACTATTTACTATACTGATAAACTAATACTATGCTGATAATAATAAAAAAAACATATACACTATACACACACACACACACACACACATATATATATATATATATACATAAATATATATACAGTATGTATACACGTATTATTATAAAAAAAAATTGAAGTTGTTATTATTTTTATGAATCCTCCTACATCACTGCACGTATAAATGTACAAGGTACTCCATAACACATCCTATTTTAATTGCCTATACCCTCAGAGGAGAACCAATGGGGCAGGTAGGCCTATGCAACAGTTTATTAGAAGGCGGGCCAAATTAACTCTCCAGGGAACCCTCTGCCTATATCGGCAACAACAAAATACTGTATGTAGCGGTAAAGGAGGGTTACTTTGTGAAAAAGGATTGGAGAGAATGTTTTCAGCTGCCTGGCACATCATTTGAAGCCCAAAGGCATTGCTGACTTGATGTGGTTAAAGGCTAACTGCCAACGTGTTCTGACTGAATCCAGACAATATTTATTGTAAAAAATTACTGAGCGATGTTTAATAAAAAAAGCCTCCTAGTCAACTAAAGCCAACGCTTTCATGCATGCTCCCTCGTGCTAAGGAATGTCTGCATAATACTGTCTATAAACAACATTCATGGTGTGCAGTCCTAGAATAGCTTTCCAGTATGTAGTGAGAAAGCATGTGGTAGTGTCAGTTCAGTGTACTGTAACTGTCACAAGAACCAGAATTAATGAATTACCACCAGTCACTTTGAAGTCCCTCAGTTGAAAGGAATTATTTTCAGCAAAAGCTGCACCACCATTTGAACGAGGCATGACTGAGTAGCTTTATTAGCGTATTAGCGCCGGGTGGCAGTGCCACTCGCTATACCAGCACAAATCTAATCTTGCGTGTACTGTACCTTGTCACAAATCACCTGAAGCTAATCAGCCAGTTGACGTAGAACGGCTTTCATGTGAAAGGTCCAAATATTTATATCTACTGTTTGTCCCATCTGCGGAGAGATTGTTCTGCTTTTCTTAAATCAGTAAGGTAATTGCACAGGCACCGAGTGAAATGGTTGTGCTGTAGTAGTTGGAGCCAGAGTCCAAATCCATCGGTTTTCTTGGTCGTTAGTGTTGAGAGACAAATGTGAATGCTATGAAACCTGACACATCTAATGGGCAGGCCTATGGTTTTGAATGAGTGTGTCAGAATGTACAGTCTTCAGTGTGTGCATGAATGCATGTGTGTGTGTGTCTGTTTCAGTAAGCAAGTAAGCAAGTCTCAGTAAGCCAGCCTCACATTTGATCACATTTGCACAAACATGTTCCCAGTTGGGACCACTGCAAAAATGTGCCAAATGTGTTTTGCAGATGTTTATTGTATTCTATAACAAGTTAAATGTTGGACAATTCAGGGCATGTGTTATTCTCAACACGTTTTATTTAACAGATTAAAATCCAAATTATGTATTTTATGATAGGGTAGTTTCAATTCCGCCATTTAAATTAGTGACCCATTCCACTAAGTGGTTTGTAACTGGCTTGTTTTCTATCACGCCAATGCACTTGACTTACAGAGAAAAGTTTTGGCAAGCACCATATTAGAAATGCCACTAAACTGAGACAATTTATCTCCCAACATTTATGTGTAGCGCTGCACTGCACTTCAACATGTCTACTGGACAGATTACACCAATCAACTACTGTACAGTAAGTGCTAGTATATACTTTAGCTTGGCACCTGCCTCGGATCCTGCATGGATGAAGCCAAAACACAATAGCGTTGGTTAATGTGTGTGTAATTTTAGTACCACAGCGGGAGGGAAAGCGAGTTCTTGGAGCAATCCATCTGTGATTGTGCTCTGAGGACGGCCTACATCTCTTCAGAGGCACCACAGCTTATTTGGAAATACAGCTTTGAAGTTTGTTGTATCATATGTTGTCCTTTGTTTGCTTTCATTTGGGTTTTAGAGTTATTGTTTAGCGGCAAAAAAGAGAAATGCTAGAAACAGTGTTGCCTTGTTGGACAGTTATATTTATTGTTATGATTAGGCGATTGCCTAAATCATTGAAAAAAACAAGTATTTGTTTAGTTAAAGGAGGATGACAGCATTTTAGCCCCTCACTTTGCTCACTATGAAATTATATGTATCAAGTGGGACATTAAACAAAAAACAGTTTCACACAGATTGTGCTTGTGGTGGAACACTATCAAATTTGACTGTCTGACCAAAGGCCTCGTTTTAGTACACGTGAGCAACCTAGGTCACTCTGTTCAGAAACCTTTCAGATATTTGGGCTAACCAGTGGGTGTTGGGATTATCCAGTCTTTCTTGGCGTCGGGGAGGAGTAGAGAGGCAGGATGTGTTGTGTGGCACTATATAAGGATGCATGTGTGTTATTTAAGGTGGTTCATTCTTTCTCACTGACCAGCACGATCTTTGAGATAGCGTAGCCATTTACAAATGTAATTAAAACCCCAGTTATAATATAAAAAGCTAAACAGTGCTAAAAGGAGGGGAGTTCCCTTCAAGTCCCATATCGAAACTAAAAACACCATGATACACATTTTCCCGTTACTATCAGTACACTTTGACGAACGCGATTTTTGTGTTGGACAAATAAGATATGAATTGTTTTCATGTTAGAGCTTCTACGATGAGAGCTTTATTGGCTCTTATGAGGAATACACTCCAGAGCCCAGCACAACATCGCGTCAGGGCAAGATAGCAGGCAACCAGGGTCCGAGGACGGAGGGGTCGAAGTGCAGCAGCGAGGACCTGCGTCGAGTTTTGAATCTGCAAGCTCAAACAGCAGCATATGAACAGGTATGGGTATACATATATAGTATATTACTATACTATCTCCCAGTATCATTTTCTCAAAGTTTCTCTGAAGTGCTACATACTGTTAATTTTTTTTGCTATTATTACACCACCTACAGCTTTGTGTCTGTGTTATGTACATTGAGCTGGTCTGTTATGTGGACACAGATGTGCGGTTAGAGAACAACAAAGCTCTGTTCAATAAAAATATGTAATCATATTGATGGGGCAGGATAGTCTAGTGGTCTGGGTGTTGGACTCCCTGCCAAAAGGTCATGGGTTCAAGCCCCAGAGTCAGCTTACCTGTAAGCATCCTTGAGCAAGATCCCTAACCTCTACCTGCTCCATGTAATAGAACAATGTAATTGTAAGTCACTTTGGATAAAAGCGTCTGCTAAATGCTGTAAATGAATGTTCTGTCCAATTACTTTCAACTTTGGGGTTCTAACAATTATATATTCATTTACAGGCTAGAATTCAAAAACTGAGCCTGGATCAGTCACATCAAGTCCTGGAACTCTGCCTGACTCGTGACCCAAGTCTGTTCTTCAACGGGCATCAGAAAATACTCCTCCAACTCCTGTATCAGATCAAAAAGAATATTTTACCCTGTTCTGGAAATCATTTTTTTTCTTTTTAATAAAAATGTTAAAATAATAAATGCCTTCTCTTTTCATTTGTAGCATACACAATCAAACAACTACATTTATGTTTATGTCTTATGCCTCAACTAATGACAACCAAATGTGGTATGAGTTGTTTATTGAAAAAATATACCTTTTTCAATACCTTTAGCACAAATAAATATATCAACACCATAAAAAAATAATTATATACAGGATGAAAGACAAGGTGTGTTCAGAGGTATCTTGACTGATTATTTTTTTCAGCAGCTATTGACCTATACAAACCATATCACAATTAGCTCGGGTAACATGATTACCACATTTTTAAAAACAACCACATTACTGTAAAAACAACAACACTATCTCCATCTATTGTGAGTGCAGAGTATTATTTGAGTGCTTTTTATATTGGCCATAAGTAATCAATTCAAGTTTTCAGTCATGTTGCAATGCCTTCTTATGCGGGAACTTCACTCCTCAGTGGTATGTGTGAAGAAAGAAGTGGCCCTGAGACAAAAGGTTTCTAATCAAAGAAACACACACATTCCATCACACCTCTCCCTCACCCTGTCTCAAGTTTAACCCAAGTGTAAGACATATAGAAACAGAGATAGAAAATGTAAGTTAGATTTAACTATCAATTATTATTGATTATGACTCTAAATCCTTCAAGAGTTAGCAACATTTCACTTTCAGTGATTTGCATAAATCGTATAAATGATTTATTACTACATCTGTCTTTGGTGAAAAAGGCAAACATTTGCCATGATTGTGTCATGACTTTTACAGAACTTTTTTAGATTCTAATAATGATTTCTACGGTTGACATGTTAAAGTTCTAAATGTGTTATATTTAATGTGGCATAAATGTCAACACATTTGAAGTCTATTCAATACAGCCATATGGCTTTTAAAATATCTGGTACTTCTTCAGGCCATAGTATTTTAACACAACTCACCTATTCCCCTGCTGACTTGAATCTGGAATAGCTCCTAAGTTGTTGGGGCAGGGACACCAGAACCCCATGTTGACGAGGGATCATAAGCTCTTCTGGTTCTCGTTCTATGCATCCTCTCACTAGCAGACAGCCGTCGTAGGATAGCATTCTGGATGTCGGCAATGTAACTGTAGTCATTCTCCAACTTCACTGAGTACAAGCTCCATTTCCTGGACTCTTTGTTGTACTCCTTGCAGTACCTGGCAATACAGAAAGGAGTATCAGCTTATTGAAAAGTTTGTAATACCTTACATTGTTTTCTTATACAGTAGTTAGCATTTCCACATATAATACAATCAAGACAAGACAAAGTATATTCAGCTATAGAATGCAGAACAATATAACAACTAGCTTATTTACCTAAATCATAGATACTTGGGGACGATTACCTTTAAATCCAATTTCACATCAATTACATTCAGGTTATTCAAGTTACAAAAAACAGATAGCATTGCAAACTGTCTTGTCCTCTTTTATCTTTGTCAATCACTGTTGAGAACTACGTTACTTTATTCGGAAATATTTCACTAACCATCGACCAACCCCCGGAGGATCTGTGTACAGTCCTGCAAAGAAATGTACACAGGTGTAGGTAATTGCATTTGTGCGTGCTAAGTAGGTACGTCGAAGAACTTACATTGCTTCTATACTCTTTGGATACGTTGGCGTGCGATACATATGCCTACTTCATGATATTAACAAATAACTATCCAAATGAAAAAAGACAGTTTACCTGAAATATAGCGACCATGGCGTAACTCTTCAACATCTTGAGATCTCGCAGTTGTCGCCATCGATGGAAAGCCACGCCAATATTCACCCTGGTCTGACTTCTTGCTTCATCCAAAGTTTTTTTGTTCATAGCCTTTTCTAATTCAGTGTTCCTTTTTTTGCCAGTTCTAACATGTACTGGGAATTTCTCTGCCATAACTGTGATTTTAGCTTGGTATGACCGTTACGTGGTATGTTCGTAGCGTCGTCCGATATGAGAGTGAACAGAGTGCTCGGGCATACGCTGGTATCTCTGGGCACGTCATTGATGAGGTTGAGTGACAGTTACCCTGCCAATCACTGCATTCGATATTCTTGCTCTGACAGCTGTGAATGGCTTGGTTTATAGTAAGCCTGTGCCTACTACAGACACTTTTTTTTCAGCTGTGTTTCAAAGCTTTTATTTTTAGGGCTTTTATTAGTATATAAAGTCTGTTTCAACGAATATGACAAAAACTGTTTTAGAAAAGAATTGCCTACCCTAACTTTAATGTGGTGCCGTTTTCTATTTACTGTTTTAAATGTTGGCTCAAAAAGCCTTTCGAGACTGTAAAAATGTATATAATTAATACAATGAATGGAAATTTGTTTTATCACATCATATTAGATAAATGACTTTTGAAAGAAATGTAAAATGTACTCTTCATAATACATAGTGTATTGTACACTGTAAAAAGAAGTAAAGTAAAGTAAAAATGTGGACATATCATTTTAAGATGGACATTAAAAAGTAATGAAACAAAATTCTTTTTTTTTACAGTGTATCCTCACACCTACATGGAATGATGTTTTTATTGGCAGTGCCTGGATTCCCTGTAGGGGGGGGTATATTTCCCACAGATGTGCTCAGGCCCCTATCTCTAGTGACCTAGATTGGTACCTCATTCAGAGCTATTGGTAAACATTTTTATGCAGCCCACGCAGGGGAGGAGCAAATGGCCCTGTACAACATAGTCATCCAAGGATCACCAGCCAGATATGAGGCTGTCATCACTGCCTGACAGCCTCTGTATGGTGTGTATTAGCATCGGGGAAAGGTCAGTAGGGCAAAGGCTCAGTCTCTGTGATGGAACTAAGTTGACATTAACATAACATAGTAACATGTCAATGTCAGTATGCCCTCCTTTTTTGAAAAACTAAACATTAAGCAAATCAAAACATGCAGCATTCTCAAAGCTACATATATTAAATATTTAAATCACATTTTAAATTCTGCTAAAGGTTAAAGGTTCTGCTAACATAGCCTACAATACGGCCTATAAAGCCCCTTGTATAATATACTGTGGACACACTATGGCTGGCGATGGTACCAGCACGTGGCTATTAAATGTACTGTAGAGCATCCGGTAATGGATGGCTAACTTGATGTTTTAATGACCTTCCTGTCAGTGGTCTGAGGGTGTGTAAATCAAGCCTACCTCAGAGCTGTGGATTAGCACTGGCTTGGGAAACAGTATCAATGTAACGACACACACGTCGTTCCATTTGTGTGTGTGTGTCAGAAAGTATTTATAATGTATCTGCTTCTCTCCTTCTCATGGTGTGAAGGAGAGACTTCTTTTAATTTGCATATCCTGCTTCCTAGTGAATATGTGTGTGTGTGTGTGGGGGGGGGGGGTATACTTTTGTATCTATATGCGCACAGAATAAAGCAGGCTCCTATTGCATCTGTATTATGTATAATTGTGTGTGTGTGTGTCTGTGTGTGTATGTGTGTGTGTGTGTGTGTGTGTGTGTGTGTGTGTGTGTGTGTGTGTGTGTGAGTGTGTGTGTGTGTGTGTGTGTG
>JAOEHI010053986.1:0-43790 GCA_025447815.1 Percopsis transmontana | reverse complement strand
ATATCGCAATATGTAATGTATCGCAATGTATCGTGATATAATCGGATCGTGACCCTTGTATCGTGATATGTATCGTATCGTAAAGTCCTTGCCAATACCCAGCCCTAGTGCTAAATTTGCTAAATAATATAATTTTTTATATTAACAGCAGCATGACAACAACATTATTGGTATGACTAATTTCGTTTAATTTAGACTCATGTTAGCTACTAAAACTATTCTTTAATGCGGGCCCTGACAGAACCCACAAGTTGGGCCTCACAAATACTAGGCCTACACTCCAGTGCATGGCCTGACTTAGTGATTTTCACCCAGGGGCTGAGCTTGATAGAGTAACTGGTTTCGAGAGATCATGCGCTTCCTGGGCTTCTTCTGCACAGGGTGTGATGGCGGATGGCTCGTATCACTACATGTCACACGGCCCGGCAGGTACAATTACACGCATGTTAAAAAACACACACACCCACACACACAGTGCAATTAGGTTCTTTTAAACATTTTAGCACTTTAACATTAATTAGCCCAGCGTGGACTTCTTGCCTTTCTGCAGCTCAGAATTTTGATGTGGCAACATTTAAATGCAAATTACCTTGGTTAAATAAATTTTGGCAACTGTAAAAAATTATTAGGTTACAGCCAGCTTCGCAAGGCCCCGATGTTCAATTTCCGCCAATCTCTCACTCTTTGTGTTTACTCATAGAGTCATTTAACGGTGAATTCTTTGATTTTCAGTGTGTAGGCACCAATTACATATTGAACTCAAATTGAGATGACAGTTGTGTGATGTCACATGCCAGTTTTACTTTGCTAGCAAAACTGCTGAACTAATGTGCAGCATCATAATCAGTATAGACAAAGAAACTGGGGCCTTTCTCAAAATGCAAACTGCATGTGTTCTTGCATCCTCGCATCATTTCATCTTTCCCTGTGTTGGCTGTCCGTAGTGTTTGGATCGATTTCTACCTGTTGAATTGACTGTCCTAATAACCGTTAATAAAATGCTAGCTGTAACAATGGTAAAAAACAGAAAAGGCAAAGAAATGGCGTGATACAATTGTTTTTCACCAATTAGTTTGTTGTCTTTTCATACTTTTCGGTTATATATTCACTTGCCATTGCCAAAAAAAGATTTTTTCAAATTTTGAATAGTGTGATTGACTTTGAGAGGAGATGCTTTTTAAATCAAGTATAAAACAAAAATGAACCACCAAACTAGAACCATTTCATAGAACCAGTTCTTCATAATAAATGATAGGTAATAAATACCAGGCTTTTCTAAACACACCTGAATGTTCCTTTCTTTGTCTCTTTAACACTTGCCCTGCCTTTAATTCCATTCCTGTTAAGTCCTGACAGTATATGCAATCATCTTTTCTAAGGGACCGTCTCCAGGGTACAGTGTACCGTGACCAGGGATGATATGCTTGAAGCCCTGTTGTGCTCTGCTCTATTATCCAAACACTGTGGCAAAGCCCGACCCCATCTTATCCCAGAATACGCCGGACATATATGCAGAGAAAGAAGTGGAAATGAGGGTGTAAGAGAGATAAGAAATAAAAAAATACAAATAAAACACTAATCGCACAATCCTGAGCATGGAGTACACAGTTAGTATAATATGGGACAGAAAGCATGCTGGATAAGTGTGTACATGCATGCACACACATTAAACAAGCAGAACCACACACTCAAGCACACAATACAAGAGAGTTTTTGTGGTTTCAAACACAAAGGTAATTCTTGACACAAATCTAAGAGTGCCCTTTTAAGGCTTTGGTTTTGAGAACAAACCCATATCAATCCACGCCAAGCCAACCAGAAGCTAAGAGTAAACCTTCCCTGTGTGTCTTTAGGTTTCAAAGGGACCAAAACAGGAATGTTGTGTTTTTATCGGCCAGTGTACAGGCACAGGAGGGTGTGAAACAATGCATTATTAATACGTGAGGAAAGCTTGAATATCAATACTTCACATACACTTACGCACACAAGTGTGTACACATGGTTCAGTTCACGAGTATTGGTCCCCATAAATACACTATGTGTATTTTTGTGTGACAAAAAATATGTTATTTGTCACACATGCCATTGCAAGAATGCTTGTCATGGCATGAACAAATACTGTATATGTAATGAACACACACACTAGTGGATTTCAATCCATCTGAGAAGGTGAAAGGAGAGCTCATTACGATGGAACAACTAATCACCCTGTCTCCGCTATAAACAGAGCAAATAACACGGTTGACAAATAATTTCTTGAGTGTGCCCTTGTGTAATTGTGTGTATGAACATTTTAATGACTATCTGAGGTCCAAATACGAGGGAACGAGGAAAGAGTGAAAAAGCACAAGTAATGGCTGAGAATCCAACCCTAATACAAAGGGCCTATTTTTGAATATTTCAGGATTTGTGTTTATGTTCATGTGTGTTCTCACTCCATCTTTTCAACCTTCTCTATCTCTCTATCTCACCGAAGCTGGTGTTATGAATCGCAGAATGCCAGCGTATCTCTGAGCCGTGTCGGCTTGACACCATATGTGCACAGTCCAGTCTTTAAGGCATTGGGGGGCTTTTCTCAGACTTTGCTTTGTTTCAGGCTCACAGCCCTGTGTAATGAGTTGTAATGTGATTAACCGAGCCGAGGAAGAGGGAGAAATGCAGTGGCAGACCGGGAGAGGAAATGGAAAGGACAGAAGACGAAGGGTAGGACTTGAAACAAGGAAATCGACAAGAATCATTATGTTTTGTGACAATACTGATTCCGTTTTGTTGTCGGATAAGCAAGTCTCTGTTATTCTCTCTGTCTGTTATACTTTAAATCCCCTGTCAACCCACGGCAGCGTTTTGACTTATTTTGGCTGATTACATCCAATCATAAAGAAGGTGCCAGTTGTCCCGCCCTAACAAGTGAAACAAAATTGACCTACAGTAGGAGAGTCAGGGAGATGTCAATCAAGTGAGTCTGGACACACCCACACAGTCTAATCAGTCCCACAAACTCAAAACACCTGAGTGTGTGTACAGGGGCATTGCGTGTGGACCATGCATGACTCAAAAAGCAGGTTTCATTTTAGAAGACAATCTAACAAGAATGACGACCAAAGCACACTGCACTGTGTACAGCAATTATCTTGAAAGCGGGCATGTTTGGTATAATTAGATTGTAGAACCTTCATGGTTATAAAAAAAAACAGTTTCCAGGGAGTCAACGCTCATAATTTAGCCAGCTGCAGTTCAACAATATGAATGGTTTATGAAATATAGCCTTGAGGAAGAATAAGGAGAGCAAACTTAGAACTTCTAATAACGTCTAATAATTGTAATGATTTACAAGTAAATACAATCTGATAGGTTATCTATATTATTGTTGTACCATCTATATATTATTATGTATGTAGTATTATGTAGGGTATCTACCAGGCAACCAAGCCCCCCTTTTCCTCACCATCCCCAGGAGGGGAGATAAGGAGAACATATAGAGGTGATGATTCAAAATGTTCACGGTGCTGTAGCAAATAATTAGCAGCGCCGGAGTGAGGTGTGTCGGCTTGACGACACAACATGACAAAACATGTAGTAGCGATAATTGAATGCTAGAGGCCCCCCGCGTATTAATTGCCACAATTAAACTATTAATCCTGTTTTCTGTCACATTTCGGCTGTGACAGCAGTGACACCTGTTTTTTCTACCATTAAATAATTACTAAGTGAATACATCTAAAACTAAATATATCAGCCGGTCAGGCTTTTAAATTTTTTTTTTATCTGAACCCGCCCAGAAAAACGCAATCGGTGTACCCCTAATAATCAGGTTGTTTTGGTAGCTGGCTGGCACATGTACTCCGTTAATAAATCAGGTTCAAGTTAAGAGAACAATTCATCAACAAGCAAGGTCATTATGGTTAATATTAAAAAAAGGGTACGGCCAAATTGTAAGTCGGTGTGACCAACTGAGAAAGTTAGTCGGGAAGAATGAGTCTAGAGCCTTGTACTGTATATTGGATGACGTTGCTGACTGAGACTATTCATTATAAAATATACTAGTGTATGAATGTAGTATTATTGTAACCCTTGAGTGGAGTTATTGTTTTGGTGATCGATTAAATAACATAGTAGTAAGTATGACACACAACTCCTACTTATAGCTCTTAAGAACAGTCTCAAAGGGCCTCACTAGACCACATTACCTAAAAAAAAAAATGGAATACAAAGATAAAACAAAGTTAAATTATAGCCATTCATCTTGTGTAGCATTAGTTGGATTGGCTTCATTTAAAAAATGGGCAGAGAGATTTTAGTCAGGTGGGCAATAGACAGGCAACCTGGATGTTAGAGAAGCAGGAATATTTCAGCATTTACAGCCTTTATGTTTAGAGGCTCTAACTAAATAGAGCTGTCCATCAAAAACAGACCATTTCGACCAAGGACAAGGAGATTAAGGAGAGTAAGGTTTGATGACCTAAAGACCACATTTAAGTTTTATTTTTCTCACTAATATTACTAATTAGTGATATTATTAACTAATGAAACGGCGTTGCATATAATTGCTTTCAGTGTGCATCATTACAGTGAGGTCACTACTTACCCTGATCTAGATCATACTCCTCCACGGTGCTGACAAAGTGGGGTCTGGAGTAAAAGTTATGAGGGCCTGGCTGCTGGAGGCCCCCCAGGCTGAAGAGGCTTCGCTCAGTGGCGGTACAGCAGGAAAAGGCCCTCCGGCTGGGGATGCAAGGGTAGCGTGTCCAGCTCTTCATCTCCAGGTCAAACACCTCCAGCGCTGTCACAGGCATCTTACCCTGGCGACCCCCTGAGGACAAGGAAGTACAAAGATTTAGATTCCAATTCATTCATTTCTATCTCGGGAAGGACAGACAGGAAGTTTTCATTGTTTTTGTCGTTATAGCAGGCCAGCTGACGAGATAATCTTAGATGGGCCCCCCATCGCCCAGATCTCTCCTTTTCCCTTGCTCTTCACCTCCTCTGCTATTTTTTCCACAAATAGGCCTATTTTAAATATATTTTAAAAATTATTCCATAATTTAATGAGGGACCAGTTCTGCAGTTCAGTTCAAATTAAATATATTTCATTCTCGGTTATTTAATACATTATATTATCCACATTTTAATAGCAATATCATAATTGCGAATTTAAATGTGGCTAATTGTTTTCTGAAAAAGCTGCAATGGGGTTTAACCAGGACAAATCTGATCAACTTTTTCCATGCAAGTCTCAAGTCATTTATGTATATATGAATTAAAGTGTATTTCTTTTTCATTATAATTGATGTATCTTTGTTTTGTATTTCATTGTATCTTTGATGTGCCTAGCCTATGTTTTTACTCTTAAAACAGCTACGAGGATTTTTGCGCAATTTTCAATGAGTCAGTCTCCATATTTTTGAGATGCATCTATGTATCGGACAATTAGTAGTAATTTAAATAGTATATTGATGTAGACAATCATAACCTAAAAATTCTGATAAAAAACATTAGACTGCTATTCAAGAAAACCAATAACTTTAGAGGGGATAAATAACTAGAGAAGAGTGGTAGAGCAGAGAAGTATTAGAGGAGGAGGCAGAGAGAATAGCAGAATAAAACAATGCGCAATCTGTGTACGACAAGGAAATCACAAAAGACGGGGAGAACTAGAGAAGATTCGAGGAGGATTTTGGTAAACAGAGACAGGCAAACAGAAATTAGAAGAGTGAAAAGAATGACAATGGTTCCGTTCTAGTGGGCGTGCGGGGGTGGGATCGATTGCAGCAGCAAGATACAAGTTCATTGAGTGGGAAGGTTTACATGGGGAGAGAAAGAACATTTTAAACTTTAATCACGTTGATTAAAGCAGAATGGATACAATGCTTTAAAGGAAAAATCTACTGCAAAAGAGAATTCCTTTGTGAACTCTGAACTTGTGCGATTGTGGTCATAGCGAAATTAAAGTTGTGACTTTACAGGGAATTGGAATGTAAGTAATTAAGTATTGCAGTGATAAAGCAAAATTCTTAATTTATATAGCTACTTAATATAGAACATACAGCACTTTCTAAACCAGTGATTCCCAAGCAGTTGCCTAAATTGTGATGTATAATAATTTTGTCAGTTTTTCAAATATTTTTTAGCTAATTGGGCCAACTATAGATTGCTGTATTTATATTTAGATAATTCTAAATATTTTGACAAAATGTATCAATATTATGACATCAAAATAGTAATGAGTATCAAGCTAAATACAACAATCTATTGTTTGTTTGTAGTTTTTGTCTGCTTCATGATTAAATAATTTCAGCACACATGCCGACACTTGTTTTAATTTCTCAATTTGGTTGTTATATTCTCAAAATGTATTATTATTAATATTATTATTATTATAATATATTATTTAAACAAATGCACTTTTAAAACAGCAAGTATATCTTGACCCCACAAAGTCAGAAGTCTGGAGGGGTAGCACTGAAGCCCTATTAGGGATTTTTGATAAATAATGTGACAATTTGTCTTACTTTGAAGGAGTAATTTAAAATTAGTAATTTATCACGATCCTGTGATAAATGTAACCTCTAACCCTCATGTTGACATAGCAGAATGTGAAAAGTTAACAAAGGGCATTGTAGATCCTAGTTCATATACTTTAAACCTAACCCTAATGTAACTCTAATGTAAACCTAACCCTAATTTTACTCATAATGTAATCCACATTTAAATTAGGGTTTCTAATAAAAAATGACCTGTTGAGAATTTTTGTCCAAAAAACTAAACAGCTTGAATTTTTATTTTAAGTTCCCTCCTTATGTATTCTCCAGTTCCTCTCACAGACTACACCCAGCAAAACTAAAGCCATCTTCAGAAAGGTCAGGACCTGGGGAGTAACATATGTCAACTGTAGCTTACTAGATGGCTCCACTGCTGAGACAAACAAAATTTTTTGTGATTTCTAACGCTTTTATTTGCTTGCAAAAACTGGTGGTTAACCAGTTCAACTGTTGACAAATGTACTAATTGTAAGTTGCTTTGGATAAAAGCGTCTGCTAAATACTGTAAATGTAAATGTAATGTAATGAGACCGACAAAGCTCTCAAGGCTTACTTCCAGACAATATGACTTCTGACTATTAGATGGCAAGTTTTGGCATCCACTGGCTAATGAGATGGCCCAATTCAAAGTATACAAGGCCTTAGATATGCGTTTATTTGCACTTTTAATAATATAATCCATAGATTCACAGGCTCACTGCCAGTGTAAACACTCAAAGACACACAATGAAACAATAACCGGTTGTGTGTGTGTGGGGGGGGAGGGTACACACATGTGCACACAATGGGTGATGATCAGATGATCAGAGTCCGGTGTAGAGCTGGGGTGGGTTAAGGATGGTCTGCAGGCCAGTGGACAGACAGGAAGGAGGGCTATCCCGGGACACGCTCCTGGAGGTTACATCCACACACTAATCCTCTGTAAAAAAATACGTTTTCGTTCGCGGACTGACTTATCCACCACTGACTTCAGTTGTTTCTCTATTGTATCTGCAAAGCTGGATCAGCTTTGCAGATACAATAGAGAAACAGATACAATAGAGAAACAACCATTTCTACTGGTAGTGTGTGTTCTCAAGTCACAGTTTGAAGAATTAAGTTGTTGTTGTGTTTAATGTATGATACATGTATGTTTTTGGATTAAAACATACACTACCTTAAATTCAATTTTACAACAACCAACTGGAACAATGGAAGCAAATTTCCGGTTGTGCACAGACTGCAAATGAGGGGTTATTTCATGGCAAACATCAGCATGTGGACTTTAAGGTAAGGAAAGTAAAGAAGCTACAGTCGTTCTGTAGTGTTTTAAAGACAGTGGTTCCCCTAAAAGAAGAAACAATTACAAAGTAAAACAATAATAGCTCACACAGGGATTTCTTCTTTCAAAAATTAATATCCATGGCATTGACTCTGCGACTCTAGGTCCAATTTGTAGCAAATTTGTATTCTTATTGATAATCAAGGCCCAGAACTGTACTCTAACATTACTTCCTTGCTGTTTTCCTTCCTTACCTCCATCGTTTCATCTATCATTCTACTTGAATGTGATGTCCTCTGCAGTGTCAACCAGTTAACATCCACTGTGCAACCTCCAGAGATACTTATCCAAAACACTGTGTGTGTACGTGGGAACATTTTACAGATGAAATTTTAATCCCACTGGAATTGCTGACAGCCTGTTTTCCGGTGCACTTGTTTGCTGATGGCAAACATAGGCAGTAAGACAAAAACCTTGAATGAACACAGACTTCACTTAATACTAGGGGTTCTGAATATGACACTTTCATAAGAAGGCGTGGTTTGCATACCAATCAAGAAAAAAGTACAGAGGCGTGATAACTGATTTGCACAAATCTCACAATCTGATTCTGAAATTTTCTGAAATGGGATTGCAAATTTGAGTTTGGAGCTGCCCAGTACGACAACAAGGAACACACAAATGAGTCCTCTTCACTTTGTAGAATTCAAAGGTACAATAAACTTTTATCCCCAGAAATTTGCATTTTGATTTGGTTGCCAGCCATTACTACACCCCCTACCGCTCTGTGGCACCCAGTATGTTTCATGCCAGTTTGAATGCACGTTAGTGGGAATGTAGTTAAGGACAGTGAAGTTAAAGGCATACTATGCCGGCTCTCCATCCTTTTATTCAAAATGATTAAATATTAGATAACCTTGCTCAATCTTGCTCCAACGGTTTGTTCCTCCATTGTCAACATACTGTACGTAAACAAATGTTGGCGCAAATCAAACATGTTTTCTGATGGACAGAGTACTACAAGTTAATGCTAGTCAAAATGGCAGCCAAAATGAACAAGCAAACTACTGTAAATATGGCTGTATATTTATTGTATGTGTTGTATGTGTGAGTGTACTGTATGTGGGTCTGTATGTGGGTGTGTTTACAGAGGCAGTGACAGATTTGCAATTTCAACTACATAACATAATGAAGGCTAACATTGTGTTATCCTGTTTGCTCATTGCTCTGTGTAATGTAATATGATTCAGTGCCTGTGTGTGGGTGTGTTCTTCAGGCTATCCCTGGCTTAGCCTTGCTCTAACGGCTGTCAGGTGTCATTAATTTCAGTAACACAGAGATAAATAACCTCGCTAGGTAGCCTCCTGTATGTTATAGAGTTGTCATACAAGGGACAAATGTTCTCTTATGTCTTCTCAAACTTTACTGCAACATTTGAAACCTCTCCATTATTATATTTAAATATCTAGTTTTAAAACACATGAACTCTGTCTGAAATATGTTTTCAGTTAATGTGTGTAATGTCTAAACCCCGCTTTGACATTGACATCTCTCTGACTCTCTTATTTAAATTGTGTAGCACTTGTTAGGGCCGGACACCTTCTTTATGATTGGTTCTAATCAGACAAAAAAAAATGCCTATAAGGGTTCCCAAGGGTTTTAAAGTGCACTTAACATAGTGTATTAACATCAGCCACAATACACAAATACTGCATTCTGAGTGATTTTCTATACTTCAAATCATATTAAGTACTAAACTGAGTAAGGACCAGTTTCATTATTTTCAGTGACAGCGACAGATCGGTGTTTGTTTACCCATCACGTAGATCTTGTCTTCTCTGAGGAAGGCTGTGGCTCCATATCGGGGCGTGGGCATGGAGGTGAGTGGCTGCCATTGGTCCTTCTCAGCCTCGTAGACCCTCACCAAGGCCTGGGGCGCTGTGTCCGTTCCCATACCACCCAGCGCATACACCTTCCCATCTGGATGAGGGAAAGAGAGAGAAAATGGGAGAATTTCAAAAATGTCAAACTAAAAAAATAGCACGTCATGATAAATATGAAATATAAAGAATTTGAGAATTACAATTAAAATAGTAAAATCCTAGTTTAATTTAGACCAAAACAAAATGGAAACAAACAAACAAACAACCCATGGAAGAGATGTGGGTAAAAAAAAACATTAACATAAAAAACATTAGTAAAAAAAAATACAATAAATGTTGCTAGTGGCCTGAAAACATCCCATTCATCCATTGACCTATTCATGTTTGCTATCTGTAATATCCGTCTGAAGTCATCCACGCCATATGCAATATTTATCAAGTATTATAAACACCCAATCCTCCGGGCTAGAGGAAATCTTTCAGATGACCCCTAAATATGTTCCCAAGGACACACTGAAATGCATCAAACAATGCAATGACATTATAATGTTACTGGGGCCAGCGCACACGTGAGAGAGAGAGATTCTGACTCAGGGAAAAGAATAAGCAAACACAGCTATGATGCTGCAACAGCGGAGAATGCACAATGAAAGGAGGAAGAAAATGAGAGGAAACTTGAAAAGATGAAAGGGGAGTGAAGAGGAGAGGACACTTTAGTGAACACTTTGAAAGATGACAGGCTGTGTGTGTGTGTGTGTGTGTGTGTGTGTGTGTTTGTGGAACACGGCAATAATAAATCTGTCACTCTGAGAGGAGCTATCTGCGGCGGCTTTAAAGTAATTTGACTTCTGTATGTAGAAGAGCATGGCTTAGCAGCAACACTTTTTGCTCAGTGTATTTTTAAGAGACAGTCACCAACGCGCAAAGCAAGGAGGGGTATTTTATTGTTTAAGACACGACACCCTGAAAAATGAATGTGATTGTTGCTAGCTTGCCACCTAGCAACACTAGTCCAGTCCAGGCATATGGCCCGCTTATTTATAACTTGGTCCTCTTCAACATACAACAAGACTTTATCACACCTGCGCATGTGAAGCACATGCCAAGGGTAACATGATAGGCTAGCTTTGGGCCAACATACAGTAGGTCCCTCTTCTCACGAGGAACATATACCTATATAGCTCGTGGAAGCCAACAGTTATGGTCTTCCTGTTATTCTGGTTTACTGACTGTTTTGGGACTATTCTGTATGATTAAATACGGACTGTTACAGGCAACAGAAATAATACTTGCGGTTGAATAGACCGGTTGCCCTTTTTCCCGCTGTGTCTCCTCTCTATGTTTCAGAATGTTTCGTTTAGACATAAAAATCTATATGCAGAATTTCCTGAATTTTCTTTAAGGATCAATAAAGTGTTATCCTAGATACATACAGTACCGCATAGAGGGAACATGTGATATGCATGCATACACACACTTGGAATTGTTAATGCTGCAACATAATGCTACTGCAAATAGCAGTTTACGAAGGCGGAGCATTTTGTAACTTATGCAGATGTTCAGCATTCAGTTTCCACCTACGTGCTCACTTTTGACCAGTTACCAATTCAGGACTTGTTGTGTAGTGTATAAATGTGGGGTTTTGTGTGTGAATTAGTGCTGTAGGAGTCTTTGAACAAGCCTTTTATTGTGTGTGTATGTTCTGGTCAGTGTCGGTGTGTGGTTGTCAGGATGTACGTGTGCAGTTTCACACTGCATTGGTCCAATCATCAAAATTGCCTCTAATTAAGAAAAATGGTCTTTGCCCATCTCCCTGGGAGACTCCATGGCAACCGTGATGAAACCCACAGTTACTTATTATGGGGTGGCTCTTTGTCAGGTTGGTGCGTATGTTGAAAGAATGAGTCAGCTAAGTGCTAAAAAAACACACAAGCATGTTTCGAGAAAGTTCGACTTTGTAGCTTTCTAACCTCAATATATATCCTCACGCTGATTGTTTGGCAGGAAATAATTACTCGTACACAGTACGGAAGATAACAGTGCTATTCATCCTCAATTGTCTTCCATTATTTCTTAAAAAACATTCTTTACACGTGTCCACTGTATGCAGCTGATCGATATCTCTGGATAGATAGATAGATAGATAGATACAGTAAATGGATAGATAGATAGATAGATAGATAACTTCTCAATAGTGTGCATTCTCAAGTTAATTCAGTAATGAAAAACTAATTGTTGTGTTTCACCTAGGTTTTTGTTGTCCAATTCTGAATAAAAATAGAAACATACCTTCAATTTAATACTACAAACAATTTGGTTTTCTCAAACTAGAACACAAATCAAGGGTATGAAACAGACATAAAGTAGGTTCTAGTTTAGTGATGCATGTCTTGCTAGGGTAGTGGAAACATACAGTCATTTAATTTCTTACATGGAAAAATTAGGAAGGAAAGATGCATGTGTTAATGTAATACACTAACACATGGCCACTTTTTGTTTTTTTCCCCTTCCCTGTGAAAGCTCAAACTTCCAAGACACACCTGGCACTTTGATTAGCCCAGGCTAACCGCTATCATCACCTCTTTCTCTCGCTTTTACTTTTTAGCATTTGCCAGCCCCCTTTTCGCCTCTCATTCATTGTAATTGACCGATTCATCTCGCTCTCCTCAACCGCCACTCTTTTTCATCACGGCATCCTTTCATCTGTCCCTCTCATCTCTGTATTTATTGGCCCCTCATCAACTCCCCTCTCTGCTGCCAATTTCGTGCCAAGCCTGGGCGTCGTTCTGTATAGTCAGAGAACATGCGACAAGACAGAGAGAATAGCCGCAAGAGGAAGACATGCAGATAGAGAGATTAAGACAACGAAATAAACTAACAGGTGTGTTTGTTGGATGGGTATCAGCCATGGCACTCTGTCGCTTCAAGGCAGGTCTAAACAACCTGCTTAATATAGAGAACAAACTGCACAAACGTTGGTATAATTAACAGATTCGCTGAAAATAAATGTTTATATATGCCTTAAACATTAACCAAGACTACCTCTCATGAGTTTTACTAGACTAGGGCATTTCCTGGTTGTTCAGTGAAAATACAGTCAGCATTCTTTTAATAAATTATTTTTCTATCGGAACAAACTGTTTCCCATGCACACTATTGGTGTAATTAAGAGATTCACTGGCTAGAAATATTTTGATATGGTTAGAACACTAAGCCACACTAAGCCACACACGTATCACACGTGACTAGCGCGTTCCACGGACGTGGAAAGTATACTTTGGCGTCGATTCTGGCATTTTAATGGCGTGCTGTGACGTAACCCCCCCTACTCTCGCCTACTCGCATACAGGCAATCTCGAGTAGCCACGACTGGAGAATATGAAAATAGAAACGATCACCCAACCCTACTGTGCAGCCCTTTGAGACCATAATGTGATTAAGGGATATATAAAGAAATAAAGTTGACTTGACTTTACCGGCGTTGTCACAGCTGCATCTACGCCAGTAGGTGGCAGTATAAAAATCTGATTGAAGACCCTGTTAACACGTTGTTAGTCGAAGGCTTAATAATTGATTATTGACTTCATTGCTGACTATTTAAGTTGCAGTTCCATTAATATACCTTGCACTATTATTTTTGTCAAGGTTATCTGAATACAGGTAAAGACCCTTAACATCTAGGTTGAAAATGAAAAGAGAAATAGGATATATGTTAAATATATTAAAGGGAATTTGTCATTTGCCCTATCAGGGAGAGATGAACACTGTGACACTGATAACAGGATTATGGTAGAGGACTCTTTATTTTGGGTTGTGTTGTGAAAGTTGGAGATCAAATGACATTTAAATAGGTAGAGAAGGGATTTAGAGGGTTTTGATATTCTCTGTCAATATACTTAAAAATTCACCAATAAATACAATATCTGCTCACCCAACCCCAAATTGCCAGGTCTAAATATGCTTACAGTACTAATTTACTAGTTTACACACTGAAAAGCGAGACATTTACTGTACTGACTCCACTGTCCGTCTTCTGTCCAGTCCTGTAATGGCTGTCCTCAGCAGTGGTGTGACAGATGGGAGGCGGTCTCCTGCAGTGACATTTAAAGGCCAAGCACTCAATCCTACAGTACACATCAATACCAGAGTTCAATGCACTCCCCTGCTGCGGCAAACGGTCACTATACAGTATGTATAATACTAACATGATTTCTCAAATCTCACTCTTTTCTCTTGTTCCTTCCTACCTTTCTTCCACGGAAATTGGACCATTGACCTCCACTCAATAGGATGTCAGAGAAGGGATTGTGGTAAAATGAGTTGTTGTGATTTAGGGTCATGCATACACATGCATGGGGTCGATAGCAGTAAAGATGGCCGCTATAAAGCAACTGGTGGGCAATCAATAGTCCTGTCAAATCCTCCATTTCAAGCTGGCCTTGAGAAAGGAAGCAATCTAAGTCAATTGGCTCACATGAAAGAAGGTTGCCAGTTTCAGAAAATAGACAATGATGGTAACATAAAGGAAAGAAAATATAGGGTGTTATGGAGTCTCAGCATGCCAACAATATTAGTGTTTAGTAGGTAGCTCCTTTCTGCTTTGAAGTAGTCCTGCAAAATGATCACGTGCCATTTCACATTTTATATATTCTTGTGGCTTCTAGTGTATTTTCTGGTTCTCAGTTGTCTTTTCAGAATTCCATATACTGTAGTCTATTTCAGATCTCACACTGCAATCCCTCTTTTTGCCTACATGTTATCTCACCATCATTTTCCATTTTATCTTTGCTGTTAATTTCCCTTTGGTTTTGACTGTCTCTCTTTCTGGCTGGCTCATTTGTAATCTCTAACACTAAAGCACTATATCTGAACAAGTATCCGTTCAATGCCATCTCCCATTTAAATTAATTATGATTTCTCCTCTCTCTGCTTATAGGTTCCACCTTTAAAAAGTCACTATTCCGGAACCTTTATTAAAACATTTTTAAACATGACATGAAATGGCCACTCCTTATTGTTGGTAAAAATATACATTATTAAAATACAATCAAAGGTATATCATTTGTATATAACAGCTTGTTTTCCAATGGTTAAAATAACAAGTAAATCCGCACTAACTTGCCAGCCTCTGTTTCAATCACCTTTTACCCCTTGTTTTCAAACTCAGGCAAATTTCAATAAATAAGGTTAACTCCAATAACCTGCCTTTTAAGGGCACAGTCACACACCTTTATACCCTGCACAGTGTGACTGCTTTCTTCTACTATCGACCACTGAGCAGCTCCGCAGGGAGCCTAAATTATAGATGTTTTTTGGGTGAATGCTTTTTATTAACTCTTCACAATCCCATTGCCATAACCAGAATTAAGACTAGCCACACTGCAGTCAAAAATATCTCTAGAGAGTTCTTAAACCAGGCACTGCCAGGACCTTATCCTGTGTTCTTCCCCAAATAAATCTCCTCATGTGTCCTGGAGTGTAAAGTGTAGTCCTGGTACAACACACAGCCTAGAGCTGACCAGTCTGGTAACGAAAAATCTGGAATTCATCATGTCTTTCTACAAATTTCCTACTAAACACAATGGCACACAGGAATAGGGAACAACCCTGCATAGACCTAGCACTGTAACTGTTGGCTGTGTCTTGATTCGTCCTGTCATCCCGTTGTTCAATGAATGTTAAAAAAACAAAGTTAAAAGCACAAGTAAATTATTGTTAAACGCTTGACTGTAGTCTACTGACAGAATGTGTTCTCAAGTTAGGCTACTCTAGTTTGCAGAATGAAATTGTGTTTAATTTAAGATATGTATAAATTCTGGAATAAAACTTGAAATATACCTTAAATTGCAACAAAAAAATAGATTTAAGGGACAAGTTTCAAACCTTTTAACATTGTTTGTAAATTAAACATTAATAACATGACATTAATAACATGACCCATTCAATAACATTGAATACATTACAATAATGGTAATTTGTTCACTATATTTGCTATTCCGTTGCACTTGCAATCCATTCTTTGATACACGATCTCAGTTAAGGCTGTAGGACAGCGCTACAGAAGTTCACTAATTACAGACAGGCTACAGGGGTGAAAAGCCATGCACCCTTTGCCTTTAAGTCAGATAAACACCGTTCCTGCACTCACAACAGCCATGCATTAGTGAAATGGTACATTGTTTGTGTTAGTATTTGTGTAGGTGTTTAAATATCACATTTCTTTTGCAGGGACCATGAGACTGACTTGAATGACTGGTGCATTACATTGAAGATTAAATCATTGCAATTGAATTGCTCTCTTAAATTTGAGTCTCTTAAGTGGTCAAACATATACCCCACCAGCTTCAATAAGTTTGGGTTACATAATCTTCAATTGTAAATGTAAAGTAATCATACAAGTATTAATGCAAACAAACACCTAGACGACCATGCCGTCTATATGCGCACTAGCAAATATAGAATTACATTCAACAGGAAGTCTACACTACACTACACACATTCTATCTGTACTGTCTGACCTTTCCATATTCTCCCTATCTTCTTCAGTGGTGCAATGTCACACTTTTTACCACGGCCATTACTCCCTGTCTTCCCAATCCCCTGTGCATCCACTGACATTTAAAAGTCTCTTCCATAAATTAATTATTCATATGGCAACACCACACCTACTACACTCCTAAAATAGCAATAGTCACATTGTTACTAAGGCAGGGGGGTCCATCTGGGACAGAGGCACATCCATTTATTTTTGTGTGCGTTTGTCACATCCTCTTCATTACCCAGTTCACAATGAAAATGAGCCTGCAACTGTTTTTTTCAGATTTTTTTTCAAGGAGGAGAACCTAGACTGGACCCAGTCAATCACCTCAGCAGAGCTCTACTACAAAGTATTAGCTCATTTACTGCTTTCTACTCAGTGCACCGTATATTCTGTGGTTTACAATGCTGGGAGTCACATACAGTAGAGAAACCATCAACCAAATAGGAAATATAACCTTATTGGCTGAAACTAAAGGCACTCACAAACCGCTGTTGACTTTAGGTGTGGAGATAGAACTACTCATTATTATTAACCAATGTCAGCACAATATATAATTAAAGAAAATAAAAAAATATATGATTAAAGAAGATAAAAAAGTGGTATCTAACCACCATGTTGGTTCTGACAAATAGTTGTAAGTTGTTACAGGTGTGTCTGAAACTGAACACACTATTCAACCATACACACAGTGTCCAGGCACAGTGAAGTGGAGTTTTATAACAAGCAGATAAAATAATATCATCTTATTTAGTCTGTCTTACAATTTTTGCTATGCAACAGCAAAAATATAATGTGTCACAACCAAGGCTTACTAAAATTGTATTCACTTGTTGTGAAATACAATATTTAAGTTGTTGATAATTTCATCTCATGTTTGTTGAAGTTAACTTTACTGATTTTAGTTACAATTGTGAGGACGTTTTTTATAACCATTTATTTATTTGTTTCTGCTATTGTAGCTAGTCCAGCATCTTGAGAATAGCCTGCTGATAAACAGCCAGGGTTGATTCCAACAGAGATATCCTCATCTCTTTTTACCTTCCTCGCTTTTGTAGTTGTATTCTGTTCAACTCATCTTTCATTCTCTTATCTTTTTCTCAAATGGCTCCAAACACATCCCTAGAATAAACTGATATTATTAACGGATATTAAGTTTGACTTGAGACATGGCTATGAAAGGCAAACAGAGAATATTCTAATCTTCTGTCATGAATGACACTTTGCCAAGCCCCCCAAGTAAGACAAAACAGTAAGACAAGTATAACACCAGACAAAGAAGATTAAAACTACCATCCAATTCATATTGCATTGAGTCATTATTGGAAAAGAAAATTGGATTGGTAGACAGCTCATTCTTTTAAATGTGATCCTTTGCACATATATTAATTTATAGTCATATATTTGCATCAGTGCCAGAATAACAATGAAGTGGGATGGTAAACACACACAGAAGCAAAACCACTTAATTTTGACGAAGAAATGCAAATATTATGTTCTGGAAAGTTTTAAGCTTGCTTTGCAAGCTACTGTATGTTATACTTTGGCCTGAAGCATCATTAATCATAGCTGACAGGTGATAAGTAGTTGGTGACATTGAACAATTGGTTGTACTGACAACTGACAGACTGTGTCTGCACAGCAACATACAGTTTGCTGGAAGTCTAATTGCCATGTGCCAGGGCCAGATTGAGAAGTAGGCAGGGTTGGCATTGCCCACCCAAATTTTGCCTCTGCCTAATGAATGGTTGGTCTATGGATTTGAATACTGCAATCAAGTTTACTTTTAGATATGCTCCTTCAGTGTCTTGACAGTGACTCCACGTAGGGTTGTCAAAAATGTCCACTGCATTTAGTGAGAAATCTAGCAACTACAACGTATATACAGTATACGAGTAATATGAGGGTAGGGGACAGCAGAGTTTCGGGGAGAGCGGCCAGCGTCTGGAGACAGTGCACAGTTGCATAAAGCGCACTGTGTTCAAAAATCTATCCAATATATGAGTACATGCACCTATTTAACCAAAGAAACTGACCAAAAATTTTTTTTTTATCAGACTAGACTTTGACAAGACTTCCTGGAGGCATCTATAATCACATCTATACAGTTAGTATTAGATATATTAGATCACTTTTTAGATATCACATTCATTTATGTTGGTTGTCTAATTTCATTCTGAACAATGTCTGGACATCTATTGTAGCATTGTAACGACCAGGACAATTCCACTGTGCTCCCATTTTACATACACAGTATTCAGTCCACTAAATGTAGGCACATAGGACAAAGCCATTTAAAAATAAAACTTAAAACATTAAAAAATAACATGTACAATTCACAATTGTATGTTCTATATATTTATGTCACTAAGTATAGAATACATAGTAATTTGACATTTACATAAGGAAAGCATCCCTATGAAGTGCAGTCTAACCTCTGCAGTTTGTACATACTCATGTTGGCATTCAACCATGGTGGCGTAAGAGGCTACCACCGTTTCAAAATCTCAACAGCCATCACGGTACTCCTTGAACTCTATAAATTAAATATAGAAACAGATCTCTCTTTTTTATTTTTAATGACACTTTCAAGTAGCCTTTTTGTCGAACACTTTTATAGAGCACATGGGCATCTTCATTACTTAGGAAGAAATAATTACTAATTGTATTAATTCATACTAATTTCTACTTCATAGGTCATAAAAAGACATTTGGTTCATTGCAAGGAAATACTTTTTTATAGCCAGTCTAATGTGGTTGTAAATTGTGTAGTGTTATTCTCATTAGACATTGTTGGCTTGCCTTGTTTACATTAACAAGACACTTACTGTAATGTTATGGAGTGAGAGCCGCAGTACATCTAATAGAGAGGTTAGAGAAGGGGTCTTGTTACCAAAAAGAGTAATACTTAAAATTCCACAATGACAATTTCTTAAGTATGGCAGCAGTAGAAAATGGGTCTACGTGTGTTACAATACATAGCTGAGAAAGACATGCATGCGACTCAACCTTCTCATTAAAAGAAAAGCTAAACAATGGCATTTTTTACTGGTGTCAATGCTTCACATAAAGACAGAACTAGTTATAATATAATAACTAGTTATAAATAATTTAAATTTTAATTTAAAATGCCTGTGTATTTCCCAGGCATTTTAAAAGAATATTAAAAATATCGCCAAAAACTTTATTTAATTTTTTCCTGGTTAAAAGGTACAGGAGTGCTTGGGAGGTATCTATTGTTTCATACCTTCCTGACATTTTACCTATATGGTACCGAATTTGTGTGAAAAAGTAAACGCTGAGCTGCTGGGTTAACTGCGCACACTACATACGGCAAGGGATTTTCGGCTAAGCTCAAGAATAGAGCGTAAACTAAGCATATACATTTTTTTTATTTCCAGTGAATCTCCTAATTACACCAATATTGTGCATGGGAAACAGTTTGTGCTGATAGAAAAACTATAAAGATTGCTGATTGTATGTTCCGTGTCTGAACAACCAGGAAATGCCCTATCGTAGTCTGAAGTTGTCTTAGTTAATGTTCAAGGCAAAGAAATAGCTGACACCCCCACAAGACGAGAAATGAAGTAGTACTGTAGGCAAGTTTTTTTATTTATTGTTTTTTTTTTAATACATTTTACTCGCGGTTAACCGCCAAACCGCAGTGATCCGTTGCTTTTATCCAAAGCGACTTACATTTAGTACATTTGTCAACAGTTGTACCGGTTAACCACCAGTTTTACAAGTAGATAACATTTTCTAAAATAAGGACAGCATCATGTAACAAGGTTACTTTACCTATGCATTTGCACAACATTACTCGGATATTTATCATTTAAGCCTTAAAACAGTTTACAAATTACAATAAACAAAGTTATCATTCACACATTCACACATGCCCGTTGTAGTATCTGTGTTACAAGGACCTACAGTACCAGCTTTGCCCCTCTGGCCAATACATGTATAATATATAAATGTACACTTCTCAACGGCGTTTTATCCCCCACAGAACCACAAACTATCTCCCCAGCACCAGCTATTTGTGTTTGAAACACAACTGTCCAAAAACGTGTGGGTGGTTGTACAACGGTGTGAGCCTATGAGAACTGTAGGGAGAGGAGTAGAGAGGAATGTATGGAGAAGGAGAAGAGAAGGCGGACCTAGGAGGAGGTGAAGGCTGTTGTGGAGGAAGGGAGGTCGGGCAGAGCTGCTGGTATGAGTCAGCATGGGGCCTGGCCTAGGTGGGAGCAAGCCATGGAGACCGGAAAGTCACATGGATGGATCTCTGGAAGGCAGATCAAGGCACATCACCTTTTTGATTTGGGCAGCGTACAACGTCTTACCTAGCCCAGCGAACCTCTTTAGCTGGGGCAAAGTGGAGACTCCAAACTGCCCACTGTGCTAAGCAAGAGGGACGTTGGAGCACATAATGAGCTTCTGCCCAAAAGCACTCAGCCAGGGCCGATAAACCTGGTGCCACAACCAGGTGTTGAAACCTATTTCAGAAGCCATAAGCAAGGGAATCAGCAGCTGCAGCCGAGCGTGCACCAATGCAATAGTCTTTATCAAGGCACCTGAGATTCATTGTCAGTACTACTCTGAGGCCAGATATCCTCCTGGTCTCGGAGAGCATGGAGCTGACGGTGCCGTGAGAGGACCGTAAGTATGAAGAGCTGGTCATCATCGTACGCAGGGCTGGAAGGCTGGATGCATACCCATCCAAGTAGGATGCAGAGGTTTCACTCACTCCACAAATTCCCTTTAGTGCGCTGGGCATCACAGGAGTAGCAAGGAGCAGAGCCATCAAGAACACCACCGAAGTAGCTGGCTCTGGATCCTGAGAGGATGTCCATGGGGACAAGCAAGTGCCACCTGAACACAAGCCGTGGCCTGATCAACCATGTCTGGGTCGCCCGGGCGAGGGTTTCTGATGATGTTGCAAGACCCGAAACACCCCAGGATGACCCCAGGATACATCACCGATGATGTGTTCAGGTGTGTCAGAAGATGTATTTTAGGAACCAGTAAGTCACTCTAAAGCCTATTTCCAATTAGCTTTTACTCATCCTCTTTCACACATTTTATTTTTCCTCCCGTTGCTACTTCATCTACTCATCACACTAATGTGATTATCTTTTAAAGCTGCTCTCTGTCAAATGACAGAAAGCTCTAATGATTGTCTATATTTGTCTCCTGTTGTTTTGTTAGTTTAGTTAGCATAATTGCAGAAAGAAAAGTCTAATAAATTTCAGGAGACAGGGCAGTGGGATGGGAACTCTGGTAATGCGTCTAAAACTAACACCTAATTAAAATCTTCAACCAAAACATTGAGAAAAAAGTATCCTCAGAAATATAAGAGGACATAATTAGAAAATACCTCTGGGGCGCACCCTGTGCAATATTGAGTTATCTGCGCACCTGAGGCGCGTTTATCAAAAGACAATTCACGTTCCTCCGGAAGTGGTTCACACCGTCGGAAATTGTTCATCTGTTAGTCACTTGCTTTTGTGTTGTACACTGGCTTGTTGCCACTATTTCCTCTTGTTGAGTAATCGCCAAGCTGACGCTCATTTTCACTACAAACTGTATTTGTGTTCTTGGTTCGGCTGCGCCTGCACTTGAAACAACTCGTGACATATATACAGTTTAACTGTGTGGTGTGGATTTTAAAGTCCCTGTACATGCATGTTTTTTTCCCATTTTTGTTTCAAGGTCAGCAAACTTCATACTAAAAAGAACCAATCATAAAGTAAGGAGATGTCCATCAAACCAGTGTTTTCACTGTAAATACAAGTTCGGAGAAGAGGTTTAACCAGCCACATTAACTCAATACACCTTTTGGGGGTTTCGGGGTATATTGATTTTAAATATTTATTCCTGCTTTTAGTGTTTGTATAGAAATATATTTTGTTCTAGGGCAGGAGAACAATTAATTTTAATAAAAAATCAATGTACTCAAATTGATGCACTCACAAAATCTCACATTTGGCCTTTGAGGGCCCCTAATATACTCCTATACATAATGACTAAAAAAGTCCTGATGAGTGACTGTTGGCATGATGGTAATCTGTGGCTAAGTGCTTAAAATTATGATCACTTGAAGATGAGGAGTAACCAGCTTTGTCAGTGTCTGTGTTTGTGGTTCAGAGACAGATATCTTGCGTGTATATGGATGTGTCCTGTATGAACAAACATTTACTGCAATAACATGTTGTATTTGTCTTTCAAACAGACACATGTACACATTTAAAATGTTATATTTCTCTCTTGTACATAGTATATTGCAAACAACTGTCATGTACCATTATACCAGTTTTAGCAACATTTTGTAATAGTCTTTTCACACGTAAACATTCCCACGTTTTCTGGTACCATCTCATGTCAGAGACGAGTGCTGCATTGATGACATCTTGGAACTAGCTTTAAATAGGCTTGTGAAAACAAATTGAATGGTCAGTATCATGTCAGGCCTCCAATCCGATCTGAGCAAGACTGAAATAGCAACAAAAACAAGATGGAAAATATGTAGCCTTCGAAGCATAGATATATACAGTATCAGGGGCTCCTAATAGATATACAGTACAGTATATGTTTAGTAGTAAGAAGACACAACACAATTTGATCTGTAATTTTGCAATATGACTTTGTATCATATCGTTGCATATGGTTTTGGTATAAGTAACTCCATAAGTAATACGAAGAAAAGTTAACTGCAGTCATTGTAGCTGGAAGGATAGGATAGTGAAGTATGACAGTGAAGTATGACAGTACGTTTAAGGCCAAAATGTGGGGCCACTGCACCTGGTGGCCATGTTGGCTGGCACTGTGTAGTTTATTGAGCTAAACTTCCCTTTAGCTGCACTGTCAGTATCTGTTTGCCAAAACAGACTGGGATAGTCTCCAAAGAACGCTGTCAAGGATAAAACCACAGTGGGGAAAATCATTTTACTGTGCTTTAAAACTAGGCTGTTTTGCCCCCAGCAAACTGTTTTGGTGACAAAACCGGTCACATATAGTAACTGCGAATTGGAATGAGGACTCTCTGCTGGACTGACAAATGTGTTCTGGACCGATAATACTCTCGGCCTTTATTTCTCAACTATTCTCAACCCCACTCTCCCTGTCTACTCCTAGGAAGAACTTCCCAATCTTCCTTGCCTAATTAAAGTACTTTTTGTGAAACTGTCTAACCGTTGAATGCACATCCTGTTGGCCAGGTCTTAGCACCAATGTGTCACTACACATTGTAGTGACACATTTATGGACATATGATTGATAGCAGCCCAGTTCTCGTTCTAAATGATTTATTTATACTGTAATGTTACACTCTGGGTTTTGACACAGCACATTTGATACTGTTATCCTCAATAATAAACTGGCCCTGGTTGAGCACACCTGTGTCAAAAATCCATCTACAAATTGGCTTGCATTTCTTTGGAACTTCTGGGAATTCTGGGACTTCTAGGCTGTCCACACCATATCCACAGTATTGTGCTGCGCTCAGGACACTCTGCTCTGCAGTGCTTTGTGACAAGATGGGCGCTGTGTTAATGTGTAGTTCCACGGGATTGTTAGCTAATATTCAACTGAGGATGAAGCTGAACATTACAGCTCCATTGGACCAACGGAGCAGAACGAGGCAGATGGCATGGATTCTCAGACACCGCAGGAGATTTTACTTTTACACAGATACACACACACACACATGCACTCACACCCACACTAGAAACACTGTTCTTGAAATTTATAAGAGTTATTAAAGCAGCATATAGGCCAACCTTTTTCAGTAAGGTATAGTTGAAAAAATGCTAATAGTATTGGAATTGGTCTTCCCAAGCCCTGGATACTGGATAATACAGTGTCAGGAAATACTGTATACTGGCACAGAATATATGTATCAGGAAAGAGAATTACGAGGGTATCAGACACTGTCACCATTCCGGCTGTGACTCCAGGGTTCAGTCCCGTAGTTTTGTGTTTGTTTAATTTTTTTTGCCTACGTTTTGCCTATGTTAGCTTTATTTAAGGCCTTTGTTGGTTTCCGTTCATTGCTTGTTGTTCCTCCATCTTAGTGCCCTTGTGCTTCTAGTCTACTTTGTTGCTGATGTTTACTTTGACCGTGTTACTCTTTTGTCTAGTATTCGTCAGTACTTTCACCTTCGAGTATATGGTTTATGGACTTCTTGCCTGTTTTTGGCTACATGTGACCGATACTGCTTTCTTCCATGAAGAAAGCTACAATAAAGTGAGTTCTGCAATTACAGCTAAATAATAAACAAAGTGCAGTTGCATCTCATGACCTGTCAAGTACTGTGTACTATGTATAACACTACACATAAACAGTACTTGACAAGGAGAGGAATGGACTACAAATCAAACCAAATATACAGGAAATGATAAAGGATGATAAATGTAACCCACTTTTTCATACAAGACAGAGCAGGCATGGGTGTTTACTGTTAACTAAATACTGACTATTGTAATAGAAAGATGACCAACTGACAATCATTATGTTAATTCTATATTGTCTTTCCAAATTGTGGCTTCATAACTATTCGGAAAGACGGACAGCAAAAGACAAAAGAGAGGTAAACCCCAAACAACCGAAAGCAAAGCCGGAACCACAACCTTATTAAAATGATAAAGTGCTTGACAACCACCTGGGTGGATAGCTCATTTCCCCCACATAGTGCTAATGGTAGATGTATTCCTCGCCCCCGGAGCAGACTGCAGACGAGGTGGCTTTGGGCTGATGTTGAGGCCACGCCTCAAGGGCTCTCTTAATCCTAGTGTCAGCCCATTACACCCCACACCGTGCAACAATTACAATTATACCTGTCTGTAAACACACATTTGCCCAGATGCTCAATACACAATTTTTTAATCACATAAAACCGTAAAATACACAGACAATGAGGACCATAAACGCACCCACACAGGCATGCACTCCGTGTAGACACTGTTTCAGGTAGGTAGTCTGTAAATTATTCTCCATTACGGTGATGTGTTTCTTGACAATAGGCCATTAGAGGAGGAAGGCGCGCTATTAAGAATTCATCGGCCGGTGGCGTTATTTGTTCAGGGAAGGCCTGACTCATTCGTCAAAAAAAAGGGAACTGCGTCAGATGTTAGAAATTACAGTGCTGAAGCCAATGCCCCTTTTACCAGCCCAGATTCATCACTCGCCTGCTATCACTCAGCATAAGCATAAGACAAGCAAAAGAGACAGTTTTCTTTCCTTTTATTTATGTCACTGAAATATTCATATGTTTCAGGGCTCTAAAATCTCTTTCTATGCAGACAGATTAGTGAAAGAAATGGGTTGATATCAATGATCAAAGAACATGCTAAGCAAATAGATTACCGGAATGGATAGTGTGGATAAATGGTTTTGCATTCACTATTACATAACTATCTGTCACAATTACCGGTTTAACTACTAAACTACTGTACAGTGTAGTACCTGTACTGTTAAAAACCTACCAGCACTGAACTAGAGTCTATTATTAAAGACACCGTAGATATGCAATGTTACTGCATACAAGGGCAGAGGAGATATTCCAGGAATGGTGGAGTCAAGAGACATTATTAAGGTTTAGCATGAGAAATTAAATAAATTTTTAATGACTCCTTTGAGGGTCCTCATACACCTTCAATAATGCTTTCCTTTTCCAGTAATGGTATATTGGAGACAATAGGCACTTTTCCACTGAAGGAACTCTGCCATTTCCCAGAAGGCGTGAACATTTAAAGGAACAGCCCGCTAATTGGCCCATTCAGCCTTTCTATTTCTAATGCCTTTGCTCTTTAACCGTGACGTAAATTCCGAGCACGACAAAATAATTAGATATTTATCCAGCAGCAGCATGCCAGCACCAACATTAGAATGTTAAACCAGAGATTTTCCAAGATAATGTTAGGATTACCTCGAGTCAACAGTTGAATGTTGCTCTAAAGTTGCTAAAAATTAAATGACTTCAATGGCAGGTGTAATAACTTAAATTAATATAATGGCGCTTGTTGTTGTCTTCCACTCACGTTGCATCATGTTCAACCAATAAGCGCCGAGCACCGTCCAGCAGTTTCTCAAGGCCGCTCAGAAGAACAGAGTAGGTACTTCTTTCGCCCCCGAAAACGTCCCGAAAGAGTTCCTACAGGGTTGGTTCTTGCAGTAGAAAACCGCCATTTGGTGCTGCCCCCTCTCCTACAGTTGAAAAGCAGCTAATAAAGTTGATAGGGATGTAACGGTATTGTCAATTTTGTGGTATAACGATAGCAAAATTGTCTCATTATCATCATGGTCACATGATGGTGGTACAAAACGATAGGTCTTCCGTGCAAAAAGTGTGGGAAGTGGGAACATCAATTCCTATCAACCCATGCCCATCATCCTTTGCGCTCTGCTGCCGCTACAGATCAAGTAGAGCGAAAATAGCGGATTCTGCTGGTTGCGTAGGAGAAGAGAGAGATTTAGAAATTGGGGACGCTAAAGCAAATTTTAAATCGCTTTAGGGAAGTGTGGAAGCATTTTGGTTTCCCCGTGACAAGAAAGGTAAAAAGGTGACGGACAGACAAAAATGGTGCTATTACATGGAGCAGATAGGGGTAAGGCATCTTGCTCAAGGATGCTTACAGGTAGCCCAACTCTGGGGATGGAACCCACGACCTTCCGGTTTGGAGTCCAACACCTAGACCACTAGACTATCCTGCCCCCAAGCCAGACTGCAGTGAAATACACGTCGGTTTAATTTAATACATATAATAATATACGTGGTAGGTAGGTAGCATAGAGAATTTTAGAAAAAATACCTTTGTCAAGATCCAGCTGGTGAAATTATATTATTTTATAAAAAGGACATCATTGTAATGTTCAATCATTGTTTAATAAACTCTTAGGGCACTTTTTCCCCAAGTCTTCATTTGTGTTTTTATTTTTTATATCGCAACAAATATCGTACCATGGACTTTATACCGAGGTATTATCGTACCGTGAGATTTTGATATCATTACATCCCTAATAGCCGACATAGCTGACATGAAATTGAACAGTGCAGAAAAGAAAGGTACACTGGGTCCCTTTAGAAAACTAATCAGTATTGAGAACATTATTAAACTATAACATCCATTGCAGACTTCCAGAGGAGCTCTCGTTGTGCGATTGTAATGGGTAAAGGTAAACATCTTTATTACATTTTTAGGTAAATCAAGTGCATTCTTGTTCAATTACCCAAAGTTGCCTATTATTAAACCTTTGTTGTGATGGATGATTAGGAGGACTACATTGTACTTACAGTAAGATGAATAAAGCCCACATTGACCATAAAACCTAAAACCTTAAAACAGGCATAGAGTAAATTATTATTGGAGTTAACCAAATTAAAAATACTGCACACTGAACTAATATACATAAAAAAATCAATAGAGAGACAAATATTGTGACTACTTGAAATGGCTTATTTAGCAGCTGAGAAACCACACAATGCATTGATAAACAATAGATTTAGAGACTACTAATGGATTTAACCTGGAATTATAAAAGAAGCTGACGTCACTTGGAGCACATGCTTACCGGTATTAACATTTTCCCTTTGTCAAATTGCAGTATACACATGCAGGAGATAAGAATGGGGGATTTGTGTTAGGAACCAACGCAGGTTCAAATACTAAGGGGGAGGTCCTAGGACAAAACCTAAGCTCACGGTGGGATATTCTTCAGACGGACACAAGTTCATCTGTTTGTTTAGGCAACATCACAGCCTTGTTCATCTGAAGTATACCTCTTAATAATAAATCAAACTAATCAATTTAAAACTCTGCATTTCCATTACAAGTGTTTAGGCATCTAGTGAGGTGAAGAGATTATAGACAGGTGAAAGGAAAGGGGGGATAGAAGATAGACAAGCCAAAATGCACAGATAATAGATGAGGGCTATAGTTTGAGAGATAAAACCACTCAGGGCTTGAATCGACGCACAGAACTTATCATGATGGATAACTCAATAACAGAGAGATAGAGTTGGGAAAATGGGTCTGTGTGTGATATATGTGTGGTATGAACATACGTGTGCTCGCTTACCTTTCCATTAGCTGATAACAAGTCTGCCTCCCCATTCTACCCATTTTGTTATTGGTTGTCTGGGCCTTTTATGGATTACATAAAGGGCTCAGGTATGCTACCAAACATGGCCTCGCGCAACGCGGACAAACCCTCAGGCTTTTCAAAGCCTACAGTACATGCATAATTAACAGAATCGATGAAAATAAATATTTTTATATGCCTAGAACATTAACCAAGACTACAACTTGTCTTAAAGGCTGATTTATACTTCTGCGTCGAATCTACACCATAGATTAGCAGCACAGCTGCGTACCCTAAGCCGTAGACTGACGCGCACCTCCCTAAAAATGTTAAACTACACGTCGCGGCAACGTAGACCGCACAAACTAATTAAGGCATTTGCAGGACAATATTTATATATGCTTAGAATACAAAGCCACAATATTTACACTCTATTTAGGCTTAGCAGGAGTAGGACTTTCGGCGTGTCACACATGCACAGTCAACGCACACAGGACTGTGCGGACATAACATTTTGGAGGTACGCGGACGTGGAAAGTATACATGGGTATACAAGTATACATTTAGTTTGGTCTTTGAAAGACATTTTCTTTCTTTTATAGTGAGTGATGACTTGATTTAGACAATGAAACTTACAATGATAAACACATAATTATCACATGCGAACTGACACACCATTACTATTAAATGTATCACCGTAGCCTAATAAACACCACCATCGTTACGTGTCAAAATATCATCGGGCTACCTATATTGAAATCCCCACGAGTCACTACCGCCAACTACCAGGTGTACTCACAAGTTTGAGCTAAACAGCTTCCCTACAGTAGCCTCAGTTGTCTGAGGTGCATTACTGTTTAGACTATTAAAGTTCCCTGTGTCCCTCCGGCTAGCGCCTGCTCTCCACTCATCGCATCATTACATTTTGGTGCGCTTGGATTCTGTGTGAAAAGAAACTGAAGCAAGGGTAAAACGCTCCAAGTTTACGAACTCAACAACTGATTCGGACCAGAGAAAACGAACTGTGAAAGTGCCAAAGAATTGTAAAAATAAAATACAAATATCCAACACTACACATGGAAATACCCTACTCAAAACAAAAGGTTTTGATACACATTTACCTAATCAAGTAATGCCGAGTAATTTTACACAGTACCAGGACAATTTGCTCTACTGCTGCCTGCTGTCATTTCAGCTGTCTTCTTGTATGATACAGTAGGAGGCGAGATTGCTCTCTCAGCCATGTCCAATTTTTTCTTTCAACCCTCCATGTTTATGACTTTCATTTTGTATTGTATGTTCTCTAATAAAAGGAGACTTACTCGTTGACATGAGAGGCACAAAATAGAATTTCCTCTACCTGTCAATCTCTCTCTCTCCCTCTCCCTCACACACACACACAGAAGGCTATCATCTCCAGTGGATTTCTAGTATATTACAGTAAAAAAAGTCTTGATTTTTATTACACATAAAACACACATGCACACACACTTTGTCTTTCTGCCATTGTGTCACACTTTCACAGCTGTTCCTTTTCTATGTGCACGTTTCTATAGTGCTGCAAGAGCGCTATGCAACATACAGTTCTGAATGCCACAGCTGATGTCTTGCATCACAGTGCTCATTAGATCGGATGACTCTCTCTGTCTCTCTCTCTACACTGTTGTAGTGACAGACGCCCACACAAACACACCAGGTTGGAGGTTTTCCTGTCACACACACAAATACGCACAGCCAGGCATCAGACATCTAAATATAGCATGCATGCAATCAGTAACGAAGGTGATAAGGGGTCTAACACCCGCGAAGGTGGGAGGTGACAAACAAGTGTAGACATGCACACACATACACAAACACACACGCGCAGACACCTCCGTAGCAATCAACTGCCTTTGTATGAACATCGGCAAATTCGGTTTGAGTGAACGTTGACATCAGGAAAAAAGCAAACATGTCGCAAGAGTTAATAGTCTGTAAACGGTGCCAACGCAACGCCCTTTATCTACCTGGGCCAAATGCCCATTCTCTGTAGAAACAAGCTGTTTGTTCTTTTGTGTGAATTCGATAACTAATAAAAATACAATCTTATCTGTGTCTCTCTTATGTTGGTTATATTTTTTTTCTGCACTCTGAATAACAAACTCCAGGGCTTTTTTTTTCACCTTCCAAAATCTTATATAGTTGTAGATTCATATTTCCCCCCGTCTCCATTAGCTCTTGCCTGAAGCCTTCCTTGGTACTGAGTGGGAGGAAAAAAAGACACAAGACAAGATAGGGGAAAGTGCACTACTGTTTGATGTGGATGCTGTATTCTGGCTTACATATCATGCTAGCACGCCAAAGTACCATTCATATTAAATGCAAAACTACAATAAGTGCCAGGACAACTTATATATAGGCATGGTTAAACTGTTTTCCTCTCAGCAACGCATGCCACCATTTACAATATCCCACGATACAGCAATAGCAACATAAACTAGATGTTTCATATTCATACCCTATGCCTATTTTCTTGTTGGGATGGCTTAAAAAAAACTTGTGTTATGTGAGAAGGTATCCAACAGTCTTTGGGTCTTTGGGGAGCCTAATTTTGTACTTTGTATATTAATTTCTCACGCTTTCTTCCCAAGAACAAGATGGCTCATTAATGCAGATAATACAGCACTAGGTGTGGGACTAGTGCTGTATTTTATAACTGACATTATATAACCTTGTTCTGTCCAAACTGTATGGATGGATGGATGAGCAATGGATGGATGGGAGGGAAAGGGTGGAAAGAAAGAAAGAAAGAAAGAAGAAAGAAAGGATTAGGCAGAGGACGCTATCTTGGTAGTTAATTTTCAATTAAATGCCTCACCCTGCACACCTGACACAGTAATCTGAAATAGCTAATATTAGCTGAACTCTGACAATGGCTGACAGAAGGTAAAACATAAATGTATTGTTATTATTATATTATTAATGTTTTCGGATATATATTTTTTTACAGCTTTCAACACTTAATGGGAAGACAGGATTTTTAGAAAAAAAGGCCCTTTTCCACTACAGTACATTTCCCACAAGGACTTGCATGTGCCTATTGAAAGTGTAATCTTTAATCAAAGCATCTTATCCATGAACCATTTTCTCATTGGAGCAACCTTTGGTTTTTGTAAAACTAAAAGGTTTTTTTATAGTACTATGTTATTCTAGAGCCAAAAACACCTTATCTGTTTTCCCATAAAATCAACCGTGACTTTCTATTGACCTAAATCTTTAGACTCCGATGAGAATATAGGTTAAACCTCAAAATAGTTCTGCTCAATATTATAGTGTAGCATTAGACCCAACACATCAGTCATGAACAGCCAGATTGCGGTTGAACTGAACAATTGCCTTTCTTGTCTGGGAAGTCCTGAAAATACACCACGGTGTCTCATTGCCATGCTTGCTACAGACAATAAAAATCCTATTTTCTGCTTCATTATAAGAGAGGAATCTATGAAGGAACTTAATTAGATAGATATGGTCTAATTATATAGAATCAGTCTAATTATATAGACTTAAAATTGAAGAATCCAACACAGCCTATACATATGACATTTTGTGAACTCGTATTTTAAACTAAGTCACAAACACATGCTATTGTGAAGTGGCATATTGTGGAATTGTGTGTACTTTTGGCCGCATATGACTTGTCACATTGAGTGCTTCTGTAACGGGCGGGAGTGGCGAGTGCAGGCACCAGCCGGAAAGAGACAAAACAGCCGAGTAGTGGCGTTCTAATGACCTGAGCTCGTGCGTTTAATGTTTCCAAAACCAAAAACAACGTTCCCTTTGGCGAAACACAGGATACCTCACACGATGTTACAGTCAAACAGAAACAATGACCGACAGAACCTAGTGCTGCCGGTGGAACTTAAATAGTCCAACAGAAGATTAACGAATCAGCAGCACCTGTGGGGAGTGGGCAGCCAAGAGGGACGGCACGACGCGTGCACGGGGACCAGTGCCCGCGGATCGTGACGGCACGACGCGTGCACAGGTATCAGTGCCCGCGGATCGTGACTTCAGATTCACATTCAAACAGAATGGTGGTGAGAGTTGCTAAAAATAGTTCCTCTCAACCAAAGGATCCCATGGCGATCGACAGCAAAATGCTTATTCTACTCAAAGTACCCTGACCAAAAAGGTCAGTTTTCAAATACTTAAGAAATTGCATAATAATACCAAAAATACATGTAGATTTGCTTGCAAATGTAGACCAAGTTTTTAAATTGAAAACAAATCATACACTATGCTTCCATGAAACTGCCATAACAGATTACATTATAATGTGAATAACAATAATAATAAGAGATACATTATTGTAATTTTGGTCACCTTGCAAAGTGCATTTTTGTATTTTCACGTGTTTCCATGCACAAACAGCAAAACTTGCACTATGCAAGAGTGGGAGAGGCGGCACAATGAAATGGGAATTCCATGTAAATCAGTGTTTCTAGACATTATAATAAGCCACCGGGACCACATCTAATAAAGCTAGTAATCATTCTATTAAAGTCACTAATTCTTTTCCCTTAAAGATATACCCCTCAATTTGTGTCTGGAACTATCCTTGTGGTTGTTACAAAAACACTATTGTTTCAGTTTGAGTGGCTTGAAATCATCTCTACCCCTCCCCCTACAACCATCTTGATTGATTGATTAATTGAATTGAGTGTCAAATATTGCTTTGTACAAACAAATGTATTTTCTCTGCATTTAGCACCAACATCTACTCCAGGGCACAGATAATACAAATGAGGGAAGGAAAAAGAGATAAGGAGGGATTAATCAATCTTGCCCTTCTTGAACTGCTTCTTCAGTCAATAAACAACATTGAATTTCCATTTCAGGCATACACACACACACACACACACACGGTGACACTGTCTCTATAAATAGATGTGTGTGCGTCACCCAACAATGGCCCTCACTGCTAGCAGCGCGGTACGCTACACACACAGCAGGAGAACATTGGGAAACGCACTGCAATGTTCCTTTAAAACACTGAGCTAAAACCTTTATTTATGTTATGTGCGTGCGTGCGTGTGTGTTCAGAAGCAGATGTCCCTGCGCCTATGTGTATGTATAGGCACATACATTGACTCTACATTATGCCGTGCATGAATGCATGTCTGCTCCTGGCCGTTTGAGTTGAATTGATATAATGTGTGTGCCGTATGGACATTTCATTTGGCAGACACAGTATTCAAGTGCCGACATGAATATCGTTATCATATCATGATAATACAGAAGACATTCTTTTCAATACTTTAGAGCCCCTGTAAACCCACACAGGCGTTTTGAGGTAATGTGGCTCATTAGACCTCTTCTACTCAGCACTGTGCAGGCGTGTGCAGACCCCTGCTTGATTGACATCTCCCTGACTCTCCGATGTCAGTTTAACTAACAGCTTCTATAGAGCATAGCTCCTCTTCAACCTGAGAAGACTCCATGCTGGAGGGTTGTGGGTTCGAGCCCCGGAGTTGGCCTACCTATAAGCATATCTTCTCCTTGAATACTTGTAATTGTACTCACTGTAAGTCGCTTTGGATAAAAGTGTCCGCAAAAATGACTTGATTGATTGATTGACTGACTGAGAAGGTGTCTAACCACCAAATAACTGTGTGGGTTTACTGTGTATATGTGTGTTTACGCAGGGCTGCCATCTCTCTGCATGCAGCATTGCTTAGGCACAAATCCTTTAGTCAAGTAGAGAACATTTATTGCTGGTTATCTTCGCATCCTAAATAAACACTCTAATGATTGCAAGCGTGCGAATAAAGTGGGCTCACATTAAACAGGGAAATAAAATTACCAAACAAAGCCCTGCTAGCATGCGTAGCGCTAACACACACGTAGGAGGAAAGGAAGGAGTGTGACAGAGAAAGAGAGAGAGAGAGAGAGAGAGAGAGAGAGAGAGAGAGAGAAAGACAGGGTTCTATTTTTACCTACAGAGCCTGTGTGAATGAGACTCCAGGCAACGCAGAAATGTGCGTGCATGCATCTGTGTTTATGAACAAGCCTGTGACTGCCAGAGGAATGAGTGCGCATGCGCGCGTGTCAGAACTAACTCGCTCGCGTCAAAATCTTTCCACATAGTGAACTTTGGACACGATGGTTGAGGGTTGGCAGCTTGGCAGGAACAGCACTGGATCAATAACACACGCACACACGCATGCACACTTCCTCCACATTTTTCAGTGCCCCTGGCCTATTGTTTTGGGGTCCATCAAGTATAAAATAGCCCCACGGAAGCCGTGAGGCCGAAGGCTTTGCACCGGGCTGTTTGATCAATAATGACATGTCACTGTGTCTAGTAGTGAGAAAGATGGAGAGAGAGAGAGAGAAATTTGAGGTGTGATAGGAGACAGAACAAGAACTAACACATTTTAAAAGGTAGTAAAACAAACCACCATCAGACGGAGAAAATTAGGAAAGATATGGACGAAGGAATTAATGAAATAAATAGCTGTTATTAGTGGTCTAATTCATCCTTGCTAATGAGAGTGTGTCTTGTGTCAATGTCTCCGAATGATGCTGTTGTTTTTTTTTCGTGTCCCATTCGTGACTGTATCACTCCTGCTTTGTTTCAAATTAGAAAATGCTTCATATTATGGACAGCAGTTATCTTAGTGTCCTCAGGATTGTTTACAGAGAAATTACAAAAAATCACAAAAGCCAAACAGAAAAACAAACTGATGAAGCACAGAGTTAAGCATTAATACAATTAGTAAAATCAAACTGTAGGTAATTCAAGAGATATCAATTTTTAATTGCAATGACCATCATTAAAACCTTCTAATATGTAAATTCGGGTCTTATGCAGACCTACAGTACACACAATTAGCATCCAAAAGGTATAATTTCCATCCAAATTAGAATTTATTTTTCTATACCGGTCTGAATTAGGGAGGAGCTTTGCTGGACATTTGCTGACATCAGTAAACTAACTGTATTTAAAAATAACAAATTTGAATGTTTTGAATGTTTTGCAATAGTAACAAACTTTTTAATGACTAAAAATTTGGTGGATGCTTAACAATACACTAACTTTGTTCTTTACTAGTTCTACTGTGCCATGAATCCTTGTTGTATACATACTATATGTATTTACTGTGTTCTACGGGTGCAGAAAGCAAACATGCATAGTAAAAGCAAGGTTTCTAGAGCTCCAATCCAAAACAGTTTATTTTTTTGTACAATCTGAATTGACCTTATAATGAAGACTTGATATACATTTATTTCCGTAGAAACTTTCAAAGTCATTGGATAAAACGTAGTACTGCAGTTTTACAGATTAGTATTGTCGCAAAACGTGCTGAATCGCTGGTTTGACACAGTCTTAATGCAGCTCCAGCAGACATGCTAAACCATGATGCAGCAAAAATGCTAAACACTGCAACAGTACGCCCCCACTCCCTTATCCTGACAAGGCACATTCCCTTTAAATACTCCCTTCCCTTTAAATACTCCCTTTTCCCTTCCCTCATTGCAGCCTCCCTCCTATTCCCTAATCCCTCTCCACATGTTGGCTTTCCCCACAGTCTACCTAACCCCCCGCCTCCCCAGCAAATTACAGAAATCTCTCTCTTTCTCTTTCTCTATTCTCCTCTCTCCTCCTTTCCTATGTCAGCAGACTGGGGAAGTTACATGTGCAGAAGCACTCTGAGGTAATAAGAACAAAAAAGAGAGTGGCGGTGAGCCACATTAAATAGTTGAAAGTAGAGTAGCCTCACAGGGCCAGACATGACTATGGCACTACATGTTGACATGAGCACATGTATTATGATGTATTAGAAGATGTATTATAAGAACTGGATAACAGAGAATGCTTCTCCCGACTTCCGTGCGTTCAGATTCTCATCTCACTGACTCTCGCGGGACCAGCACAGAACATGGTCATGCATTGTGATGACGTCACACAAAATAACTTAATAACTGCTTTCATGGACTCTAGGTGCCGACATTAAATTTCAGGACACAAAGAATCGTTTTTGACAGCGTGCCACGTTCAAGGAATGTTTATAATCGTTTTAAGGGTGCATATTTCCTAACGGCCATCAATGGGTAATAGGCTTTTTGGGCATGGCAACATTTGGCTGTAGTACCAGTGTCGGCCACAATACAGTACCAGTCAGGGAGCAAACCTCGCTCCCTGCTTGCATGAGCACCGCTGTTTGAATCACCGCCCCTAATCTTAATCTCTGCTTTTACAAGGCGTTGGATTGGTTTAGAAGTTTAAAACTCTGTAACTCCACTCACATTTAAGACAAATTGCTATATGCAGTAGATGTTCCAAGACGTTTTATGTGTATGATAGTATAATAAGTCTTGAGACTTGAAGTAGAGTAGCTCCATCTTTGCTATGGCTAGGTAGCCTTGTTAGCCGAATTCTAAGGGGATGCTATATACGTGTGGTGGACTTACCCTGCGTTCAAGACATCATGAAACAACACGGAATTTCAGGTCAGAGCTTCAGTCAACGTGTAATACAAAGCTCCCAAAGTTCCCTGTGGGTGTTCATATTATTTCCCCAAACTGTCCACTTGAAAGCAACTTCTGGAGGATGGAAACCTTGTTCTGGTTTTGTTGAACGAGGCACCCTTGTACACACATTATCCATCAAACAGCACAGCAAAAGACATAAAAGGACAACATAACAATGCAGGATTCCTAATATGGTAATATGCCATACAGCCAGCACATCATGTCAAAAATAGAGACAAATTGATCTTGAGACTCGAACTTTAAATCAAACGCTAAATGCCCTTTTGCTAAAAATATAATTTTTCAAGTGTTTTATTTAACGCGTCAGTGCAATTATTTTAATGTATATTACTAAATGACACCACACACACGACGTGAAAGTTCGCAACCTGAAATTGCGGAATTTTGGGGGTGATCTTCAAGATGTATTGGTACTGTGTCAATGTTATCCTGAAATACTGTCATTTCATAGTGTCATTCCCATCGAGTTTTCTTTTCTTGTTTAGCAATACTAGTACCAAGTAATCGTCACTGGGTTATTATTTATTCATTCATTCATTCTGTCAGTCCATCTGTCCTTGTCTTGTCCTCGTTATCGCCAGTGTGAAACTTTCTTGGAATTATGTCTAACGACACAAAAAGTCATGCAGCGACAAATGTAAATATTTTTGAGCTGACAATTTTGCCTTGACACGCTTGGTGTAAAAGGGCCTTAAGAATGGCAACGGTCCCACTCCCTATTTTGCCAGAAAGTATGTCAAGTGAATTAGCAGTGTCTGTTGCTATAACACCCGTATTTGGTTATTGGCGTCAATTTTGTGTTTACAAATCAAACCAAGCTAGATAGCTAGGGTAAATTATATTATTTCCACCACCCTCATACTGCCACAGAAAGACGCAATAGACCATTTACCAGCCAGCAATTGAAATATCCTTAATGGTTTGAAATACACAATACATTTATACCCACCACACGTGGTAGTGTAGTCTTACAGCATATCTGTATGAGTTAGCGGATTTACTAAATATGTCATTGAGTAATAATTGCCATCTGTATGTAGATGAGCAGTGGTGGGAATTATTAAATTATTCGTTATCTTGTTTAGCAGTATGACCTTCTTTTGAAGACGACAACGGGGACAGTGTAAGAAGCACTTTCTGTGCTACTCATGAACTGGAGTATTTGTTGGCAAGAGTTAGGATTTAGTGTAGCTTTATTAGGCCCTCTGAGTGAGGTAGAAGAAAGCAACAACATAACTGTTTTTAGCACGGAGTCTTGGCCTGAACTCTGGTGTCAGAGTTTGCTAACAAGTACAGACACAATATTTTGCCTGTCTAGTGATTCTGCTATATCCCAGCTTGCTACAGTAACAGCTGCATGACACTGACCATAGCCAGGTTGTTTGGCTTCAGTTCAGTGTGCTAACAAGTAATCTACATGTTCTTGGCAGTAACAAACGGCCAAGACTGCTGTCTTGGTAGTGAGGATGGAAACCAGCTGTAAGGGGTGATTTGGAGGTAATGTTAAGGTGCAATAAATCATTTGAATGTTTACACAAATACACTTACAGAAACCAACACACTGACACATATTTTCACAACATAAAAGTAGAAAACTAACATGAGAGACTAAATAAAAAATATTTAAATCTACTTTTCCGACCATAATTTATTGTAAATTCCTTTTTGTAGCATTTCTTCATAATTTCAGCTTAAACTTGAACAACTTTCAATATGAAAAATATGTAAACAAAATCTTTATGCTAGTTATTCTCCTAGATTTAAAATAGATTCCTATTTATAGCTAAAGGGATTCCTCACGCTAGGTCATTAAAAATAAATACATTTGCCAATTACAAACACTCTTTCATGTCCTGTCAAGTTTCTTTGCATGTTTCATCAGAACAAAATGTGTTGATTTGTCATGAGAAGTCTTTGTGATAAAGTGCAGCGACAGCTGTAGCAGATTAATCATGAATAAGATGAAATCTATATTGTAAACTGCAAGGTGGTTATAATCAGATATTGATATCCTGCAACCTTAACAGTGCCATATACTGTACACATGTTCTATAAAAAAAACCTGACCTGACATTGGTGTAACACTGAAAGGCACACTGAAAAAAAACAACAGGGAATGCCTTTGGGTCAAAACTGTACAAAAGCATTGGGTTGTACATTTATTGAACAAAGTTAGACGTGACAGACAGCCACTTCCTTAAGGATGATGCATATCCAGTGGCATACCTTTGAACAAGCACTACCTGGACTAGGAAGGTTGCCTCCCACATACCAGCATTTACAAAGATACAACATCTTAAAATGTAATGCCGGTTGCACACTGCACGTGTGTGTTTATGATTGCGTTTTTGGGGATTTTTTTCTGCCTTACTTGCCCGCAGATTGCATTTTATTCGCCCCGCCCATTCCCTATGTAATTTGCTCATGATATACAGTATGTTGCACTGCAATGATCATGCAGTATTAACATAGTATTATGCATGTTTTAGGACAGTTATTTAGAATCACGAATATATTAACATATTATATTATATACATATACAATTCAGGCAAGCAACAAAGTTATATGAATACAACGTTTGACGACAGTCGGATCGATCACATGGTGGGGCAAGGGGGCGGGGGTAAAAAGCAAGCCAAATTTGTTGTTTTAAATGATTATTTGTAGTGTATTTCTGCTTCTACAATGTAATTCTATTAAACTGTCTGTAAAAAAGCGGATGTCCAATATTTACAATAATTATAGCTGCCGATCTAAATATTGAATCATTTTTATGCGGCTAAGAAGTTCTGCTATAGCCATGTCTGAAATGTAGTGTCGGGAGGGTGGGACATGCTGTAACACTGTAACACTTTGGGTCATAGTTGTAAGAAACGACAACACACTGTCTCCAGTTTTTTAAGCAACCCAAAAATATGCAACAACTTATTCTATCTTCTTTCATACCTGAAATAAATAGACATGTCCCAAAAGAATCACTTGAGTAGACACATACAGTATAGGTGTGCAGCAGGTCTCTAGACACAGACCGGAATACGGCAAAATTGTAGTAAAACGTAAAGCCTTAAAGCGTAACCACCTCGGAGTAAATATACACTATATATACAGTATATGCATACAACATTCTGACTGTTACAATACTGTGGCTCCAAATTGTCACGACCCGATCCCGTCAGCAGAGGTAGACACACTCCTTCCCTCTCTAAAATTTCTATCGGCGGTTCATCCGCAACTATAGTCGCCTTGCCGCACCCCTCACGGCACTCACCTCTACCGCGGTTCCCTTTCCTGGTCCCCTGAGACGGAGACAGCTTTCGTCACCCTGAAGCAGCGCTTCACATCCGCCCCTATCCTCGTCCAGCCAAATCCAAGTCGCCAGTTTGTGGTGGAGGTGGACGCCTCCAACTTGGGTGTAGGAGCAGTTCTCTCCCAACGAGCAGTTGCTGACGGGAGACTTCATCGGGAGCTTGACGGGAGCTTTCTTTTCCCGTAAACTCAGCCCCGCAGAACGGAATTATGATATCGGGAATAGAGAGCTCTTGGCCATCAAACTGGCATTGGAGGAGTGGCGTCATTGGCTGGAGGGGGCGGATCAGCCGTTCATGGTATGGACTGACCACCGAAACTTGGAGTATCTCCATTCGGCTAAACGGCTGAACTCTCGCCAGGCCAGATGGGCACTGTTCTTCAGCAGGTTCCAATTCACCCTAACTTACCGGCCCGGGGTCCCAGAACGCAAAGCCCGATGCGTTATCCAGACTCTATGCCTCTGAGGAGGTTTCCGCGGAACCAGAGTACATCCTCTCGCCCTCATGCGTCGTCGCTTCACTTACCTGGGAGGTGGAGTCCTTGGTGAAACAAGCCCAAGAGCAGCAGGTGCCACCACAGGGGGTTCCCGAGGGGCGGTTGTATGTCCCGGACTCTGTCCGCCCGGCGGTGCTCCAGTGGGGGCATTCCCATCTTTCGTGTCACCCTAGGGTCAGACGCACCTTGGTCTTTATACGTCGGAGGTTCTGGTGGGCCTCCATGGAGAGGGACACAGTCGAGTTTGTCGCTGCCTGTCCGGTATGCGCGCAGAACAAGGTTCCCAACCGACCCAGTGCGGGTCTCCTCCGCCCCCTGCCTATTCCCAAACGGCCGTGGTCCCACGTTTCATTGGATTTTGTCACTGGCCTACCACCTTCTGAAGGGAAGATGGTGGTTTTAACAGTGATCGATCGTTTCTCTGAAGCAGCCCACCTGTTAGCCCTGGAAAAGCTCCCCTCAAGTAAGGAGACGGCGGATATCCTGGTGAGGGAGGTGTTCCGCCTCCATGGTCTTCCATCAGACATCGTGTCGGATCGGGGACCACAGTTCACCTCCCAAGTTTGGCGGGCCTTCTGTGAGGCGCTTGGGGCAACCAGCAGTCTAACCTCCGGATACCATCCCCAATCAAATGGTCAAGCGGAATGGCTGAATCAGGAGATGGAGACAGCTCTACGCTGTATGGCCTCCGCAAACCCTTCCTCCTGGAGCACACATCTGCCCTGGATAGAGTACGCCCATAATTCCCTACCCAGTTCCGCATCCGGTATGTCACCATTCCAGTGTTCTCTAGGTTATCAACCTCCCCTTTTTCCGGATCAGAAGGCCAAGCTCGGGGTACCCTCGGTCCAGGTGTTCCAGGATCTGGAAACAGGCCCGGACCGCGCTCCTCAAGGCATCTGTACGAGACCAACGGCAAACCAAACGTCGTCGCATCCCCGCTCCTACGTATGCTCCTGGACAACGAGTGTGGCTTAGTGCTCGGAATCTTCCACTGAAGGTGGAGTCCCGGAAACTGGCACCCCGCTTTGTGGGTCCATTCAATATATCCTCAGAGATAAACCCTAACGCAGTGAGGCTTGACCTTCCCGGTCACTGGCGAATCCACCCTGTTTTCCACGTCTCGTTGCTCAAGCCGGTGGTCTCTTGTGAACTTGTGAACTTCTAATCAGTATTCACGTATGAAATAAAGTGATCAGTCATATTGTAAGCATTTGAACATAGCCTACATGTTTAAATGTGGTAAAAACCTTGTCAAATCTGTCTTAATATGTAAATGCTTTAAACAAGCGGAAAATTTTCACTTGTGTAAATAAAAACATAACCAAAAAACAATTTATACATAATATATAAAAAAATGAATCGCACACAATCTGATTATCCAAAGGAATTTACCTATAATGAAATCATTAGGAAGAAAATCCTGTATGGCTGTGGACACTAATTTCCTCTTTAAATCCTGCGACAAATGAGAGGGTAACAGACGTAATGTAGAGTGCATGTAGAGTGTCTCAACAGCATTCTGAATGCACAAGTAAAAACTCTTAATCATGTAAGAAGCCCTTTAGTGGCTCTGAAATGGCAGAGCAGTTGGAGTTAGGGCTGTAGACAAGGTTTTACAGTCTGACTAAGTCATTAGGAGGAGGGGGTTGGGTTACACAAAGTAATTGTACTCACTGCTCTTTACCTGTTAAGGAGCAGCTAGATGTTAGCATCTTGCTCAAGGATGCTTACAGGTAGGCTGGACTTGGATCAAACCCACAACCTTTTGTCTGGGAATCGACCACTATACTATGGCAAGCCGTTTTAACATTTAACAACTAGACTGAATATGTGTTATTACAGATATGCGTTACAGATATCTGTAATTCAGTTTTGCCTAGTCAAAAAGAACATTTCAGATATCCGCAACTACATTCTTCCTATCCACAATTGTCATTTCAGATATCCACAAAGACATTCTTCCTAGGACAAATTACGTCACTTTTCCCATTTATTTGTATGGGGTTTGTCATTACAGATATCTTCAATTCAGTTGCGGATATCCACTATTTGAATTACGGATATCTGCAACTGAATTGTAAATATCTGTAATTCCAGTTTGAGATATGTACAATTTGATTCTGACTAGTCATAACTCCAGTTCAAGATATCTTTAATTCACCTTGATTCAAGATATGAATTAAGGTGAATTCCTTAATTCATATCTTGTTCCTTTTTAGATATCTTAAATTAAGTTTTGACTAGGCAAAATGACATTGTAGATATCTGTAACTGGAATTATGACTAGTCAAAATGACGTTGTAGATATCTCAAACTGGAGTTAGGGATAGTCATAATTTAATTGTAGATATCTATAACTTGATAATATCAATGAATTTTGATTAGAGATATCTGAAATTTGAGATATCTGTAACTTTCATTCTAACTAGTCAAAATGTAATTACCGATATCTTGAATTAGAGTTTTGACTAGGCAGAATGACGTTGCAGATATCTGTATGCAAATTAGGCCCGCATCCGACTTTCCGCGGGAGCAGAGCGTGTTGTTGTTGTTGTTGAAATCCTCAAATCACATAGCACGTGTTAACTGTTAACTTGTAATGAGCACCATGTCGGAGCAGCCAGAGGGCGAAGGAGTTTTTAATCATCTTTTTAATGCTGCAGCCCGTGCAAGACAACCCACTATGACAAGCCCTTTTAACATTTAAAAGCTAGGTTTGACTATCCAGAATCAAATAAACCCACTTCTTCTTTGAGTATGGCGTGGAGGGAAAATTATGTATTTATGGATATCTAAAATAGAGCAACGTCATACACAATAATTTGCACTATTCATAATGACGTTTGAGATATCTTTCTGTAATTCAGTTTTGACTAGGCAAAACTGAATTACAGATATCTGCAATTGTCATTTAAAATGTGTGACGAGTGGAATGTTGTTTTCAATGACGTCATTGCAGATATCTGTAATTCAGTTTTGCCTAGTCAAAACTGAATTACAGATATCTCTATCTGTCGTTTCAACTAGTCACAATTACGTTACAAATATCTTGAATGACAATTCCAACTATTGTTAGAAATTCTGAATATTATGCTTGCATATATTTAGCAAATATTAATCAATAAAGCTGTTTAGCAATAGTACATT